>JAQJVL010004069.1:0-12500 GCA_035578905.1 Stictocephala bisonia
TTCTTGAAGGTCTGGATGAGCAGCACAGAGTTAGAGAGAGTTGCAAGAGGTAGAGTTAGAATTTAAAGAGGCACACAATCACTAATTGTTGAGTTGGAAACGAGGCCCGCGACCTTACACTATGAGAGACTAAGCGTGAGTGTGGTGCTGTGTGGCGCGAAACCGTCGCCTGAGGTGAGTTTATTCCTGAGCACCAATGAGAGCTCGAATTTGGGGTGGCGTGATGTTTATTCTAAGGGCAGATAACCCTCTCTCTCTCTCTTGACTTTAGTGAAAATGTGAAATACCAAAAATCAAATCTTATAACTACAGAATATATCAACTATGTACAATCATCTTATTACCTAACAAATACAATATTATTTTAGTGGACGGTGGTGGTTTGGAGTCTTGTGTGTTTATTTCGAGATTTATAAATGTTCACCTTGTGAATCATGTCGGACAAACGCAAATGCAAGTTCACAGACACTTTACAAGCGAAATACCCTAACTTTTCTCGAGGAAGAAATGAACACGAAGCTAAATGTCAGGTTTGTGATCTATATTTATCAGTTGCAAAGAAAGCTATTGGAGATTTGGAGCGTCATCTAAACAGTGACCGTCATAAACAAAACATTCGTAAGTCTGCAGGCTGCTCTAATGTCAGCAGTTTCTTTGTTCCTAACTTTTCAAAATTGGACGATCAAGTCAGTGCAGCTGAGGGTACTATGGCATTCCATACAGTCAGCCATCACCTAAGTTACAGGTCCAATGATTGCACATCTGGTTTATATAAAACAGTATTCAATGACTATGAAACAGCAAAAAAATACGCTTCTGCTCGAACAAAAACTAAAGCAATAATAAACAGTGTTATTGCTCCTCATAGTATCGATGTAGTGATTGAGGCATTGAATGGAATATCATGCTTTGGTGTGTCGGTGGATGGCAGTAATCACATAAACCAAAAGATATTCCTTATTAATTCAGTATTTTGATTGGAAAATTAGGATAAAAACAAAAGTCATTGAGCTGAAAACCCTACGAATGAGACTGCTCAATCTATAAGCACTTACATATTGGATACTTTGAGAAGGTATGACCTAACAAAGAACTGTGTTGCTTTCAGCGCTGACAACACAAACACAAACTTTGGTGGATTAAACAGAAATCCAGGTGAAAATATTTTCACTCACTTGAAATCAGAAATGGAAAATGATCTTCTGGTTGGGGTAGGTTGCCCTGCTCATATTTTACATAACACAATACAACATGAATGTGATCAGCTAAGCTTTGACATCGACTCAATTGTAATGAAAATCTACAACTATTTTTCTATTTACACGGTGCGAAATGAAAAATTGAAAGAGTTTTGTTATTCCGTAGATATTCAGCATAAACAGATTCTGAAACATTGCAAGATAGGTGGCTCAGCCTTTTTCCAGCCATCGAGAGAATCTTGAAACTATACCCTGCTCTGAAAGCTTACTTCCTTTCACTTGACAAACCTCTATCGTATTGAAACACTTTTTTGAAGACGACCTATCAGAAGCCTACTTGTGGTTCTTGCACTCTTTAATGTCAGTTTTCCACCTCAAAATAGAAGGAGCACAAAAAGAGATGATATCTATTTTAGAAGTCATATCTTATATCAGGTCCTTGCAGAAATCATTGGAGGACAGGGCTGAAGAAAAAATTGTTCCCATCAAAGTTAGAGCTAAAGGATTTGAAGAAAAATGCGAAAACTTCGAAGCCGAAGTTTTGATGGCATATTCATCATGTCTTGACTACTTGAAGAAGTGGACAACTAATTTAAATGAATTTAGATGTTTCGAGTGGATGGATCTAAAAAAGGAACTGGCCGAAGTCAACTTTGAAGATATTATTCCAAGCTTGACTTATCTTCAAGAAAAGGGCCTCGTTATTGAAGATGACAAACTCTTTGACCAATTTCATGTGTTTGAAAAAATTTGTTACCGCTCATCATGAAGACGACTTCTTTGAACAACTACTGCACTTGAAATGGGTAGAATTTTTTCCCAAGTGTAAGAGTCACATCAATGTACAATGGAGTGACGAAAGAAACCAACTGAATATTACATCGGTTAAAGGTATAATGTTGGTTAAATATAATTTTAAGGATATGACATGTGCGGATTTTCACAGATACTAGCTCTCCAAACCATAATTGCTAAAAAAGATTTCATCCAGTGAAAAATATTTGTAATCATGTGTTAAAAGCCAATAAGCGTTTTTTCTATCTTACTAATTTCAATCAAACCAAAGTTGAACCAAATTGAGTTGATTTTTTATCTATATATTTTAATATGTTGATGTTATTATAAAACTTTATGCATTAATATGTCATGGAGATAGTTTCTTTTCATTGAATATTATATACTATGCTCCAATACTAATTTTCAATGTGTGTTTTCTTAATAATGCAAAAATAAATGTTTCCGCAAACTTTCTAAGAATATTAAATGATGTCCTCTTTTTTGCTACAATGTCCTCCTTTTTCAGTCCAAAAGTCCTCCTTTTCAACATTTGTGTCTGGTCACCCTGACCCTGTCATACGGAGCGCTAGCGCCAGCGGGACGCATTCGCCGCGTGAGCACTGTCAGAGCACGTAGTGTGTCAGAACAGCTGGAACACCTTTGGAGTGATCATTACGATATTTGATACGATGTTTGATACGGAAAAATTTATTTATTTAGTTGAAAAACTGCCACCTCTGTACGATGTAAAGTCGAGTGATTACAGCAACAGGCAACTGAAGGCACAGTGCTGGAACGAGGTTGGGGAGGCCATGCACGAAAACTGGAATCAGATGACAGCTGTTGAAAAAGACAATGCAGGTAAGCAGTTGTACTTGTTTTATATTTAAATAAAAATAATGCTGTTCCTTTGATTTCTGTCATAAACTCTTTAGATGAATTTTTAAGGTAACTTTTTATAAGAATCTGGGAGATTCTAACGCCAAATTAATCTTCAACAAACCTCAAAATTACCGGTGTACATTTAAATTGCCACACGCACATTAAGAGTCAAACTATTATTGGCGCCAGTTGCAGGCGAGTTCAAAGTTCCCACGTATTCCTTGGACATTACTTTTTATTTGAGCTGATGTGAATAAACAGCTGATTTTGATTCCATAAATAAATGCATAGCCGAAGCGCGTGAGAAACAGAAGAGGGCGCGGGGAATGGGGAAATGGCCAAGTCGGTGACCGGAATGGGTGAGTGGCGACGGGGTGGGGGAAGTGATTCGTCTCAAGGACAAGTCAAACGTTCCTCGCATCACCGATAAGTCACGTAGGCACTATTTCTGGAGAAAAGGGCTTGGCGCAGCGCCTCACTGTTTACATATTACGTACTTATAATTATTACTTGTATAGTATTGAGTATAAGTCGAGAACAATACTTTGTAAAAGGTTTTCAGATGATTAATTGTCAGGCCACATTTATGAACAGGCCGATATGTTGTGTCACTTTTGCATGATCAGAGCATAATCAACGGTGGGGCCTATTTTTTGTAGTAGGGTTTTTTGTTATAAAAGTATTTTATGAATTGGCATTCAATTTATACGTCTAAAGGTGATACGTACTAAGGAAACCTTTGCATTATTGACTAAGATTTTTTCTTTTTGAAAAAGTATAGTAGGAATTGATTTGGAAATTTCTTCAGTTTGAAAACCGTTTAACAATTATTTGTACCAATCACTTTATAGCATTGGAAACATGGTGACATACATACTAAATTAATTAGTCATAAATAGTCAAAATTTAAAAGAGAAGGCTGTAGGTATGAATAATTGTTTATAAAATTGTGTTATTGAAACTTTATTTTATTATTCAGAATTAGATATTGATGTTACAAAGCAAATAAAATACAGGCATATTTCTCTTTACCCTCTACTGAAGGAACATCTACGTCTTTTTGCTTTATAAGTACGCGTACCTCTCTTGCCAAGAGACTGCTCCTGGACCATTGAAGTACTCACAAAAAATGTCTCTAACTGTAATCCCATTTGATTTCCCTCCTACAGATGTAACATCTTCTACGTCATCCATTTCGCAGGTCAGAGTGTCATCAAAAATGAAACCATCGCGTTTCTTTACAAAGTTGTGCAATAAACAGCAACACTGAACAACTGCAGTTGCAAATTCCTCTCTCACCAAGATGCATGCATGTAAAATGCGCCACTTATTAGATAGAATTCCAAACGCACATTCAACAGTACGCCTCGCACGACAATGCCGGTAGTTATACACCCTTCTTCCTTTGTTCAAGTTCTTTTGCGCGTATGGTCTCATCACACGTTTTGACAATCCAAACGCTTCATCTCCGAGAAAAACGAAAGGTACTGGTGCTCCTGACGGAGTGAGGGGCTTGTCTTTGGGCAAACATAGCTGATCGGCCTTGAGTCTCTTGTACAAATTAGAGTTCTTGAAAATAGTTGAATCGCCTTCACGACCATACGCACCTACGTCAATAGCAGTGAAATTGTACTTAGCGTCACTTACAGCCAACAACACCAACGAAAAATATTTCTTATAGTTAAAGCACTCAGATCCGGAATTCGGTTGACATTGAATACGGACATGTTTTCCGTCGACAGCCCCAATACAGTTTGGGTAGTCAGTAAACTGTTTAAATTCCAGAGACTTTTCCAGCCACATTTCCTGGTTCGGCGATGGCATCTCCTGGTGCTGCAATGCTTCCCAGATGGTTTCACAAGTTTCTTTAACAATAACACCAACAGTGTTCCTTGCGACTTGAAAGTTAAACTCCAGATCTCCAAAATTCATTCCAGAGGCCAAATATCTGCAACATACAAAAAAACCATAACTGTTAAAAACACAACTTAAAAGAACCGTTTTGCTTCCTGTAGTAAAATTATAAAAAAAAAGATTTGCTACGTTACATAAATGCATTTAAAATAATTCATATGTTATCTGTGATATACATAATGTTATTCTCTAATTTCTTGTTACGATTTTACTGAATCGTGTTTGATTTATTTTAGGCAAAGAACTAATGAAGAAATGGAAAACATTGCGCGATAACTTCGTTAGAGATTTCCGTTTAATGAAGAAAACCGAAACAGGAGTCCCAGCAAATAAAAAAAAATATGTTTTTTACGACCAACTGTCTTTCCTGCTCCCTCACGTAAAAGGAAGTGAAAACACTGCGTCCAACATCGCCCCACCGGAAGAGCAAACTGCTTCACTTCATGAAGATGGAAATGAATCGGAGGTCAACAGAGACACAGTACCACCGGAAAACTCTAACCCAAGTTCTTCTTCTTCTGTTTAAGAGTGTCTACAGCGGCAGGAAAGGGTGAAGAAGAGATCAGTTGTGGGCTTATCATTGGCATCCGCCTCAAAGAACATTATTAACATCATGCAAGAAAGTCTACAAATTCAGAAGGCTGGTTTGGAGTCCGACAAGTTTGGAAACAAGGCTTTCCTGCTTTCTTTTGCCCCTACTATGGATAATTTGCCACCGACAGGGCCGTAGCTAGGCTGGGGCAACCGGGGGGGGGGGGGGGCCCCAAATGAAGGTGGAAAAATTGAAAATGAAATTAAAGTTTATGTGAAATTTATTGATTACTGTAGGGATATTTCATCGAATCATCAAAATGTCTTTATAAAAAATATTTAAATAGCTTTTCAATATAAAATAATGGACAGATATTGTTCTCACAGAGATTTCGTAACAAAAATAGACAGACTATCAATCAGCCTGTCAGTTGTCACGCAATTAAAGAAGTGCAGTTTGCACTTTTAGTTCACCTTACTCCCCCATCCTCAACAGTAATAAACTCGTCCTGACGTCGACGTGACGTAGACGGCTCCGTCTGCCGACTGCCTCTGCCACAGCTGACAGACGACAGTGAGAGTGACTACGACTAGTGACAGACAGCCCGGATAAGGTTATGTTATGTTGATGGTAAACTAACACCAAAAACTGACGTTTTGGCGTTCGCGTCCGTTACTCGTTTGTTACGGTGTTATACAATTTGCATTCTTATTCTTGTATTTGTTAAAATGAAAAGAAGCTATCAAAGTGAGGCAAAGAAAAGGCAAGACAAGAAGAAAAGAGAAGAGGATGCTTCAAAGTGTTCTTCCACCCTATCTGCTTGGTTAAGTCCTACTACTAGTACTACTACAACTAAAAGTACTAATGTCACATCTACATCTAGTACTGAAACTAGACCAATAATTGGTGAGTGGTTTGAATTTAGATACGGTATTTAGGCCTAATTAATTAGCTTGGCCAATAACTATATAATTAATATCTTAAAATTTAACTATGTTAAAATTAACTGTGTTAAAATTTAACTAGAGTTTGAGTGTTTGATTGAGTTTAGACCACTGTGTCTGACTCAGACTGCAATCTATTCTAATCTAATAAGCAATGTTTGTTTGTGAATTTATCACTAGTCATATATAGGCTACATATTACCTACTATTGTGTAGTGGTAATTTAATTTTTTATGTGACTTTTATGATTCCTTTGGTTTCTACTTCTTTCTGTGTAGGTATTGTATTTGTTTATACATGCACAGCAGCACAGCATGAATATCTATCATAGTAATTTTATATCTTTCTGTGATAATATGATGTAAAAAATGCACCACACTCGCTTGCACATTCATTATTTATGAGGCCATGTATCTACTCTACTGTATAGGTACATCAGCATCAGCTAGGCTGAGCTAGGCTATGTACTAAAATTGGGCTCGGCAGATTTAGTCCTAATAGTATGTTTTTCCAATGCAGGTGAAAGAGGTTTTGTTATATCTTTACAATGTTATTAAAATTGGCTTTAAATTATATGTTATATGTAACTAAATGATATTTTGACTTGCTATTTTTTATTGCAGCCTCAGTCCCAGGAAATGAGATTGAAAAGGAAGTTACAGCTCAAGATAACGCTGAAGAAAGTATTGATGAAGAAGTAACATGCCTAGGGCTAGGGCATCAACAAGAAAATTGTGCCAAACCTCCAACAAGTCCTACGTCAAGCAGTGAACTGATCGGCGTAAATGATCAAGTAAGTAGACATGCCAAGTACAGAATACTTATATTATATTTTTCAACATAACAACATATGCTGTTTTATCGCCCTAAACATGGAATATTTACGATAAAATATTCCATGGTTACATGGAAGTAAACAGTATTACTTCCATGTAAACATGGAATTACAGTAAGTCCCTATTGTTATGATCATGTTTGTAAGAAAAAAATACTAATGCATTGCAATCTACTTACAGGTGGAATGTAGCCGGACGAATAAAATTAATGAAACTTGTTTAAACACCGGAGAACCCCATTTTCCAGACCAGATCATCGATCCAGAGGTGAAAAAACGAATTATTGAATTAGGACCCTATCAACCAGTTGGCCCATTTCCATATGATGGAAAACAAGGTAGGTCCTTTTCAGACAATTATTTTACCCTGAAGTCAAAGTCTGGGCTCAAACTGAAAAGAACTTGGTTGTGCTATTCGTCCAAATTGGATTGTGTTTATTGCCAACCTTGCTGGTTGTTTCCCCAGAAAGGACCTGTAGGAGGATGGGATTCAGGATTAAGGGACTGGAAACATTTGTCTGATCGCATAAAGACACATGAGAATTCACAGCACCATGCTGATTCCTGCTTGGTTTATGAGCAATGGCGACGTCATGGCTCAATAGACGATGCACTAGAAAAAGGTTTGAAGGAGGAGCGGAATTTTTGGAGGAAAGTTTTGAAGAGGGTCTTAGATGTCTCCCTTATGTTGGCAACATGCAACCTTCCTTTTCGTGGAGACAGTTGGCATATCACTGATAGAAATAAAGGTAATTTTCTATCATTGATTGAATTGCTGTCAAAATATGACACTATCCTAGAAGATCTAATTACAAGGCCTAGTGGTACTGTTAATTATCTCAGTCCAACAATTCAGAATGAAATTATTTCTCTGATGGCTAGTGAAGTGCTTAGTGGAATTAAAGAAGAGCTTTTGAGTGCGCCTTTTTTCTCCATAATTTACGACACAACACAAGATGTAAGTAAAGTAGATCAGCTAAGCGAAGTTTTTCGCTATGTAAAGATTGACCATGACCAACTCGGAAAACCTTGTGAGTTGAGAATTTGTGAAACGTTTACATCTTTCACAGCAGTTACTGACCAAACCGCTTCGGGGCTAGAAGACGTCATCATAAAATCAATTTCAGAAAAAGGCCTTGACATAACAAAATGCAGAGGACAAGGATACGATGGTGCATCGGTCATGAGTGGTGTGTATAATGGAGTACAAAAGAGAATCCAAGAACTTGCACCCCATGCCTATTTCATTCACTGTGCCAGCCATAATTTGAATCTGGTTCTTAAAGATGCCGTTGAATGCAATCGAGAAATAGCACAATTTTTTGAGACGGTGCAAAATATTTACAGTTTTTTTGGCCACAGCATTGTTCGGTGGCAAGAACTAAAAGTCGTTTCTGGTTGTACAGAGAATCCGAAGGCTCCTGGTCCTAAAGACAAGGTAACATTAAAGAATTTAAACCCTACACGTTGGGCAGGGAGATATGAAGCTGTGTACGCTTTAAAGGAAAGGTTCGGTGATGTAATGAAAGCCTTAAATAAAATAATTTTGACAAGCAAAAAGCCAAAGGAAAGGAATGAAGCTGAGGGGCTCAAAAAAAGGTTAGAATCTTTTAGTTTTGTTTTGGTCTTGACTGTCCAGTGCAAAGTATTAGGGGAAATAAACATTGCCTCAAAATCCTTGCAAACGGAATCTATTGATTTAATGACAGCGTACGATCTCCTAGGCAATGCTTTATTGAAAGTAACCGAACTTCGTTGGTCCTTTGAAGAAGTCTGTAGTGAAGCAGAAGAAGTATGTTCAAAATGGGGGATTACGATTACCCATGAATTTATTAGCCAACGTGCAAGAAAGGTAAAAAAGCACTTTGATGAACTTTGTGAAGACCAAAGACTGACAGATCCTAAAAGCAATTTCAGAGTGACAATATTCTTCCCAATGGTTGATACTATAGTGTCACAAATTGACAACCGTTTTAAAGGCATGAAGCAAGTGATTGATGCCTATAAAATTGTTCACCCTTCTTTCCTGGCCTCATGTTCAGATGAAGAACTGCGTTGTGAAGCTGATAATTTTGTAAGCAGATTTTCAGATGATGTAACGCCATTGTTCAAAGCTCAGATTTTATCAGTAAGGAATGCTTTTCAATCCAAATTAAAGGATTTCAAAGAAGTAAAAGAAGTTGCAAATCTCCTACTCATTGAAAACAGTTCCCTAGCATCAACCTACCCGGATGTACTAACAGCATGCTTTATGTACCTCACAGTCCCTGTGACAGTAGCCAAAGCAGAGAGATCATTCTCAAAATTAAAACTCATCAAAAACTACCTGCGAAGCTCCATGTCCCAACAACGTCTCACTGATTTGGCTCTTTTGTCTATTGAAAATGACAGAGCCCGAAAAATAGATTTTGACCGAATTATTGATGTTTTTGCTAGTGTCAAGTCAAGAAGAAAGTCTTTTTAGTAAGTTCAGTTGCATTCTCACTATCAAACTAGTTGGGCAATTTTAAACTTGAGAATGAGTGGGTATTACCACCATTGATCATATATAATCAATGGTATTACCAGTATTACCATAAACACCATAAATAAATATACAATTTATTGTGTATTCAAAGGTATTACATAATTAATGATATTACTTGTATGTTTATCTACTACACTATATTGCTTGGATGTAGGCCTAAGAAGAGACTAAAAAGTTTTAAGACATCAGCACTTATGTCTTTATATATTTATTATCTATTGTGAATAAAATTTGAAAAAATAATTATGTTTTTAATTTTCCTTTCAGCACTATAAATAGAATACCAATCACAATGGTAAGCTGAAAAAATAATGGTTCTAAAAACCAAACTAATGGCACCAGGGCCAGGAGTCATACAAATTTGCATATAAAATCATTACCAGTTTATGACTTACCGTAGAAATTTGTAAACATAGTTTATGCAAACAATTAAGTATTATAGATTTAATAAGAAAAAAAGGTAATAATAATAATAATAATAGGATAATAATAAAAAAAATGCACATAAATTCTAAGCCTAAAGATCCAATTACTGTATGCTTATATCTATTAATTAAAAAAAGTGCGAAATATATAACAAAGGGGGGCCCCGAATGGACTTTCTGCCCCGGGGCCTCCAAGGGCCTAGCTACGGGCCTGGCCACCGAATTTGGCATTCGATGTTCGGATGCAAATTACAGAAGTATTCCGCAACGCAATCGAAAAATCCTCTTATATGTACATCCCTTGTGGCACATCCCGTCCAACAACTGGATATTCTCCATCTACATCTTCATCTAACGTGCATCAGTTCAGTGATCCTGGTCGTGTGACACCGGCAAGTGCACACAGCTCCGATCAGTTAGTTGACAATCATGATTGTCCCAGACTCTCAACATTTCAATATGTCCGATTTCATAAAATTATAGCAATGTAGTGGTTAGCCGGTCCTCATGATTGTATTTCTTTGATTTTGTTTACTCGCTAAGTTTAACTTGATTTTGTTTATTTGATTAAGTTTTTATTTGTCTATAATGTTTTGTTAAAGAGTAATAGATAAATAACTTGCAGTTTAGGAATTGCAAGGAAAATTGCAAACATTATGTTTTCTAAATAACTATAGAGTTTTAAACAATTACCTAAAATTTAATATTTCAGAAGCTATGTTTATTTCCGAATAACTATGTATCTTTAAACAATGAGCTGAAACATATTTTTTTGTATTAACAGCAAATGTGTTTTGAATAAATATTGTATTATTAGTAAATAGTCTATATTTATTAGGACGCCTTTTCCATTATGTAGGCCTACACGCCACATTACAAATGAATTGTACATTTAAAATCTTTACTCTTGCAAAAGACTAAACTTGAAGGAAATCCACTTTTAGTAGCGAAAATAAGTGGGGTTAAAATATGGCATACGAGTGATAACAATTTTTGACAAATCCTACGAGAGGACAGTATGCGGTTTTGCCGCGACCCTTTTATTTTAATTTGTTGTGTCACGTTAATGAAATCAGAGTATTTTATTGGCTAAAATGTATGTGATAACATTTTTAATATTATTAACCCATAAAATGATTTTTAAACACTCGTTAAAGCACATGTCCTACGAGTTTTAAGAGCAGCACTACATTTCACAACATAACTGCCAATTACAACTAAATTTCTATTACTCTAATGCATATTTCTCCTTAAGGTAAGTTTCTTTGTTACTCTTAATTTAGTGCAGGATTCGTATAAGGTAAGTTTCTTTCACTTTTATTCAATATTAACATAGTTACCTTAATGTTATGACCAGTCTCTTTGCAGGTTCTATACTCCTCTTCATCACTGTGTCTGTCTTTCTTATTTTGTCACACACGGCACTAAGGAGTTCGTCAAAAGAAGCAACCAACATTCGATAGTAACTAAAAAATGTATCTTCATACTTCCTGTATTCCTGGAACATCAGATGAAACTGTCCTGTCGACAAACGAGAAGAAAGCACAGGATGGGTTCCCCATCGTCTTGGATTCTTCCGATAATACTCTTCATATGTATATAAAATGTGCAAAAAGCTGATATAACCTAACTGGATGGTGTCCATCTTGGTAATAAAAAAATTGCCGCGACGGCAAATGCGCCCGGAAGACGATACGTATGAGGCTGGTACTATACGGACGCTAAATGCGTCGCGTTAAATACGCTGCGCTATTTTTAATTTTGGATGGCAATGCAAGTCAATTTGAGCGACTATACGAGCGCAGTCTACGCGGCACGCTGCCCTCCAAACTCGGCGTCGACGCATTTTACGCGACCAGCCCTGGAAAAACGTTAGCAGCGCGACGTAGATAGCGCTGCGCAACGCTAGGGCCGGACTATACGGACGCTAGATGCGTGGCCCGCAGTCGCAGTCTTGAGTGAGTAGTTATTGTGCTTCTGTGTGAGAGTCATCAACATGTTTGATACTGAGAAGTTCATCTTAGAAGTAGAGAAGCGACCTCCACTTTATGACGTTCAGTCAAAAGAATATTCAAACAGAAATGTTAAAGCTCAGTGCTGGATGGAGGTAGGAGCAGCTGTGCACGACAACTGGGAGGAAATGACTCCCCAAATGAAGGACGAAGCAGGTAAGTAAGTTTGATATATTTATAAACAAAGGTGTAATGATGTAAACATATTTTTTCTAAGCACCAAGTACAACTAACTATCTTTGTTGTTTTACAATAGTAACGAAGACAAATTAATAATAGTACCGTACATAAATATGGAAAGTATATTAAGACAAAAATGAAATTACAACTTTGTTGTGATAATTACTTAAAACCGTTTTGAAATCATCTCTTTCCTTAAATTACGGTTTGATTATATGGTTATTTGTTTAATTGTGTGGTTATTTGACGTAAAAGGTTTAAATATTGAAATGT
>JAQJVL010004069.1:17500-50063 GCA_035578905.1 Stictocephala bisonia
ATTGTGTTTGTAAGTGTCTGACTGCAATTTAAACTGAACGAGGCTCTTATTTGTATTTTTTATCAATATCCGATGTTACATATTGTACACCTGATAGAAATATTTATAATACTATGTTAAAAGAATCATTAAACTAAAACTAATACATATTCCAGAACTGTTTTTGCGTTTTTTATATAACCCTTACTTAAAACAAACATTATTCTAGAAGGAAAAAATAATAATATACACTAAATGTTTAAAACCACTTCAGGGTTAATCCATCCCAAGGTCCAGGAAAAAATATTGGTTGCTTGATAATCTCAGAAAAAATTTTATTTGGTAGGTCAGTTCCTTATATTTGGGGGGATGCTTGCAAAGGCGAAAACAGCTAGCGGGCAAAACAAATAGGGTCCCCATTTCCAAATGGATCTACCAAATATGAATGTTTCTGAAAATGTCAAGCAACCACTGCTGGAACACTTGACATGGATCTACCTTTCGATTTAACCCATAAACGGCTTACCTGATGGTTATAGCAAGTCTTTCAGCTGGCTCAATACTCCTTTTCATGTTGGTATCTTTCTTCATCAGACCGTCACTGACAAGATGTAAAAGTTCATCAAATGAGCTAACAGACATCCTGTAATATTGGTAAAATTTGTCTTCATATTGTCTGTGCTTCTCAAACATCAAATGAAACGCACCTGTTGTCAATCTGCTGCTTAGAACGGGATGGGTACCCCAACGTCTATCCTGCCTTTTGGTCTTTTCCAAATACATCTCTAGTAGACACTGAAACCCTACAGCACCGATCTGCACTGCATCCATATTGGCAACTTGGAATAAAGTGATCTGGGAAGCAACGTGGCGGTTTCTGCGCTCGTATAGTCTGGCCAGCGGGGCGTTGACGCAAAAACAGCGCGACGCATTTTGCGTCCGTATAGTCTGGACTACTTATGCGCCGAACTTTGGCGTTAACGCGACGCATTAACGCGACGCATTTAGCGTCCGTATAGTACCAGCCTAACAGCTCCCTGGCGTCGACGACGCGGCGTTATTGCTGCTCGTATAACAGCACTGAATTTTTAGTTCAACGTCGGCGTTTTATCTGTCGCGTTCTTGCTGCCCGTATAACATGTCGCTTACTTGTACGACTTTTTTAAAAAAATCTTTGTGAATTAGAATAAAACAAGTAACACATCCAACCTATATGAATCCATATTGGAACTGAACAAAAATAAATAAAAAGACAATGGTGGAAACCGCGTCAAATCTGTTTGGTGTAGTCCAGGCCGGAGGATGCAACGCCGACAGTCCTCTATGTGTAGTCCAATAAAATTCTGTGCATGAACGCGCCGACAACCAGCGACAGTTTCACCGCTCGTGTAGCTGGGCCTTACATTCAATAATGAATTATCACTCCTATAGCAAGATTCCAAGGGTGAACACAGGACACTCATCACTATTTGGATGATCTGAGAAGGACATAATCGCTCTCTTCGTCTGGTTGTGATTCCAGCATCTTCTTCAACTTGTCTTGGGGTTGCAGCACCACTAATTGCATTATCCGTGACCTGTCTTGCATTGGAACGAATAGCCTCATCTCTGCATAGCACCACCAATTCATCGCCTGTCCCAGAACATTGTTGCTGTTGTACAGTTCCATCTTCCATATGAAATCTCCATCGAGTTCTGGAGACCTCAAGGAGGTCTTCTGACAAATACTTGAAACATCTGGTTATCCTTCTGAAGAATGGCACAAGGTTGAGTTTACTGAACGCACAACATCTGTAGGTTGAGTCCTGCCATCGGCAGCCGTGTAAGATGTGGATATGGTTGAAATCATAGGGGTCGGACTCGGAAACATGGAAGCTAATAAAGGTGAAGCCTGTGCCTCTGTAGTTCTTCGAGACTTGGGGTCCTCGTCTGCTATTGTAAATTCTCTCAGCCATGTCATTATCCGTTTCTTCATCTGTGCATCTATACATGTCGTCGTGGACAACCGCTCTGCAAGGTGGTGACTTGTGTAATATTGAATGAAACTTGACCCAGGAATTAGCTCATATATCTGGCCCACCATGCTTAGGATTTGATAAAAATGTTTCATTACTTCTACAGGTAGCTTGCTGTTCATCTGGCTTTTCTTGTACTTTTGGTACATACTGATCTATCCGTATTGGAGCCAGTGTCATCAGAGTAGTCAGAAGTGTCCATGATAGAGTCAGTTTTTGGAATTTCCTCCTCTTAGGTGGTGGCTGATCCTCTTCTTCGTCGTCGTCCTCGCTAGTAGTCTCAACAGTGGGTAGTGGCAGATCGACTGTGCATTCCACCTCCTCACCAATCTAAGCGGCGATGTATAACTGATTATTATAAATTTACTTCTCAGTCTCTTTCAATCTCACATTTATGATTGTTCTAGTTTTTACTTCGTATAGTTCAGGGTATGTTCTTTGTTTATTTTTTTAGTAAAATATTAATGTCAACTAGTTGAGCGCGATTTCGTAATGTCTTGCACATCACATCTCCATGCTCAATGTACCAATACTGCCTACACCCTTCTTTTTTTGTCCCACTATCGGTGTTGAATCTTTAAACCATAAGGTTAGCATTGTGCTGCTATCTTGCAATTACCTATGATACTAATAATTCTTCAGCGGTCAAATTGAGTATGTATCTTAAAAGAATTTAGTTTATTGTTTTAATTATTTAACTTAATGTTCTAATTGTTAATTTACACCTCTACAACTGTCTTTATAAATGCTTTAAGAATGATGCAATTTATGTCTAACTTCATGTGTTGATTGTCGTATATCTCATTTAGTTATTGTAAAAAATTATGTTTCTATTTTTTTTTTAATATATTACTTAACTACTATTAAAAAAAATAAACAGGCTAAACAGTTTAACCCTAGAACACTAGCGTACGTAAAAGTTACGTGCGGTGCCGACATTTTGTCTCCCACTCCTGTCCCCCTCCCCTCCAAAGGTCTGCCGTTCTAGCAGTGCTTTCTACAGTTAGTTGCCATTGTGAAGGCGTGGTAGTAGTGTCTTTCGTGTGCCCTTACTGCTGATTACTTTTTCTGCAACATAAACAACACGTAGAATTTACGTGTCACTAGTAATAAGTAAACTTTTGAACACGTAATTTTGATGTGTCTCTAGTGTTTATGTGATAGTGTTTAATGTAAATAGACTGTGCAAATGAGGTCGTAAGTTGTAAATTTCGTCTTATTCTTTGTTTTTTTATAACTGTATATAGTGTAAATATTTCCCAAGAACTTAGCATAACAAGACAATGAGTGACCGCCGTTATTTATTGGACGCAGATATCGAACTGGCCTTGGAAGATGAAATCAGTGATGAAGATGTCATTGAACATGAAGAAAGGATTTCATCTGATGAATACGATAGTGATGCGGATCCAGCATATGTTCCGGATGTTGAGCCATATTTGGGAGAGAGTAGTGACGAAGACCAGTAAATTACAGGACCAATAAGGCAGCTTGAGTGTAACCGTGAGATTCAGCCAAAGAAGAAGCAGAAGACCAGTGGTAAAGGCAGTTCAAATAAAGGGGACAGAGACAAAACACAGGTAACAAATAATATAACATGTGTGGATCCCAATGGTGGAGTAAAGGAGCGAGTTGTGGTACCTGATGTCGACACAATGGAAGGTAAGGATAATTTTGTATGGCAGACTAAATGCACTGACAACACTGGCAAAACACTTGCTAAAAATGTTGTGCATATAAGACCCGGTCCAAATGCTGCTGCTCGAGATGCATTCTCACCAACTGAATGTTTTCAGCTATTCTTTTCAGAAAATGTGTTGCAAAATATTATCACTCATACAAATGAGGAAATTTCAAGAAAAAGGGCGCTTTACAAAAATCCTTTAGATGGATCACTCAAAGATTTGTGTGATCAGGAACTGAGTGCCTTATTAGGTGACAAATATCGTGCCACAATGTCTGAACGGAGATTTTCTTTTCTCTTAGACTGCCTTAGGTTTGATGATAAAAAACACACGAGAGCTTAGAAAATCTGAAAACAAGCTAGCTGCGATATCAGAATTGTGGGAAATGTTGATTGAAAATTGTAAACTTCATTACAAAGCAAGTTCTTATGTTACAATCGACGAACAGTTGGTTGGTTTTAGGGGGAAATGTCCCTTTAGAATGTATCTACCTAGCAAACCAAACAAATATGGTTTGAAAATAGTAATTATGTGCGACAATAGTTCTAAATATATGCTGAATGCCATTCAGTATCTAGGAAAGGGAACAGTGCCTGAAAGAAAACCAGTAGCAGAATATTTCGTTGAAAAATTGGTGGGGCCGATATCTGGTAGTAACCGGAATCTGACAACAGATAACTGGTTTACCAGTGTGCTTTTAGCACAGCACTTGCTCGATGAATGCCATATCACTACCGTGGGAACAATAAAAAAAAAAAAAAAAAAAAAAAAAAACAAAAGGGAACTTCCTATAGATTTCAAAAACTTACGCTATAGGGAACGCCAAGTAGGAAGTAGTTTGTTTCTGTACCATAATGACATAACAGCTGTGTCTTATAAATCCAAAGCTAACAAACTGGTCACGTTGATATCTACGATGCATCAAGGAGCCACAATAAATGAAACTTCTGGAAAACCTGAAATTATAATGACATACAATGCCACAATAGGCAGCGTGGATACATTCGATCAGCTTTGTCAATCTGCAAACTGTGGTCGTAAGACTAAGAGATGGCCGCTTTGTTTTTTCTACAATATGCTCAACATAGCAGTCATAAACGCATATGTTATAAATGTTCATAACTACTACAGAACAAAAAATGATAAACCTTTATCCAGACAACGCTTCATGATAAAACTGCATGAAGATCTGTGTGCTGATTGGCAAAGGCAGAGACTGAGTGAACCTAAACTATCAAGGGAGTTGAGGAATAGTATCATCAAAGTCCTGGGAATAGAAAATCCAAGAGCTGTAGCTGTAAATCAGAAAGGAAGAAGAACATATTGCTCTTTTTGTGACTGGAAAAAAAAGAGAATGTCAGACAATTACTGTAGTTGCGGAAAAGTGATGTGTGGTGAACACCAGATCAAAAAATGCCCAGACTGTGCATAGATATTTAGTCAATTAGTTTATTATTTTTAAGTTTTTTTAATCATTTTAATTAAAGCTGTATTAATTTTAATTCCTTTATTACAACATTTGTGATTTGTATTTTAGTGTTAACAATACAATTTCATTAACTTGAATGTGTATTATTTGTTTATATAGTACGTTATCCTAACGAAAATATCGGTATCTATTGGCCACACGAAAATTTTACGTGTCGCTAGTAATAACAAGTATTCAATGAACGCTAGTGTTCCAGGGTTAATAAATGACAAGAAGAAGGTCATCCTAATAAAATTGAAAGTTTTTCTGTAATCTTGTGGAAAACTGGGTTAGTGTAATAGTGCCTAAATTGGGGAGGTTTTTTTGACCACCGTAACTTTTATATAAATGCTTGTTTGACTGTTTTGTTACACTGTATCGATAAAGTAACTCTTTGTATACTTTGTACGTCTCTTTCAGACAAAAATAATTCATAGTTTTTTAATTATTATTTTTAAACCAAAAGGGTACAAAAACCCCAATTTAGGAACATGTATGCCTAATTTGGGGAGCCACTAAAAATACATTGAGTTATATGGGAAAAAGTAAAAAAAACAATTAACTGCTGTAAAGTTGGTTTATTACTACTTAACGATACAATATTACAATGCAAGTGAAAAGAACATTATTTTTAAGTTTTCAGGGTATAACTTAAACAAAATTTCATCAACTTAAACATTTAAAACTGAGCTACTTTTTCTTCAAATTTTTGCCCTTTTTCTTCGCACAAAAATCACAAACAAAAGCTGAAGCTCCCAGATCGGCACATGATCAAGAATCAAGAATCAAGAACTTTATTGCCAGAGATCATAGTAACATGAATTAGGCATAGTCAATTTTTATGTTAAAACTATGAAAGTTACATGCATAATATGTTATTTTAAGTTAAGTACATAGGTGTTAAAACTACAAGTAAATAATTAAAAAATATAAATAACATACCAAAATATGTAGTCATGAACAATTCGGTCTTTCACTAGCCTAATGATTACTTAAATTCTATATTCACAGGGGTTTCCAAAAATTCCCTAATGCTATAGAAAGGGTTATTGATTAGCCAATTGAAAATAGAAATTCTAAAACTAAAGAAATCAGCTGTACGAGCAGACTCAGACAGCTTGTTAAAAAATTTTATACTGTAAATTTTGAAACACTTACCAAATTTTGCCAATCTGTGCTGAGGTATGTCCAGGAGTGTGTTTTGTCTCGTTAGATGTCCATGTATGTTGTTCCTAGTTAGAAAATCATGTAGGTTATTTTTTGTATAAAGCAACACAGTAAGTATGTAAAGGTTAGTGATTGTAAGTATTCTATGTTGAATGAAAAGTGGTTTGCAGTGATCCCTAGGACTTTTACCTGCCAGAATTCTAACAACTTTTTTCTGCAATAAAAGAATGCTGTCCACATCAGAAGAATGGCCCCAGAGAATTAATCCATATTGCAAGTGGGACTGGAAAATACCAAAGTAAGCTGTACGCAAAAAATCAGGATCAATCAAGGGTTTAAGCTTCCAAAACAGATAAACAACTCTGGACAGTTTCTTACAAATCTCTGTAATGTGGATATTCCAATTTAGTTTTGTATCCAAATGAAGACCAAGCAGTTTCACTGATTTATTATGACAATCATTATTTAAACTAATAAATAAATTTTGAGTTTTTTCTTCGTTACAAACCAATATATTTGACTTAAACCAATTAAGAACAGAATCTTGAGCAGTATCCATAACACTCTTCAATCGTACCAAGTCTTTATCTGAGCTAAATATTGTTGTATCATCTGCATATAAGACCGAACGCACTGGGATATTATATGGCAAGTCATTAACTGCAATGACAAACAGGAAAGGACCAAGGACAGAACCCTGTGGTACACCTGTCTTGACCTCTCTAAGTGAAGAACACTCACCTTTAATGTTAACAAATTGTTGTCTATTAGTTAGGTATGACTTAAAAACGTCCAACTGTTTACCTATGATACCATAAAACTCAAGTTTGCTAATCAAAATATCAAATGGTATACAATCAAACGCCTTGGATAGATCAAACATGAGCACTGAGACAGACTCCCCTCTCTCAAAAGCCATCAATGCACCCTCCACAACCCGTTGCACCGCTTGAGTAGTGGATCTATTCCTCCTGAATCCAAACTGACAATCAGTTAGTAGATTGTGGGATTCAAAAAATGTATTAACCTGATTAAGAATTAAAGATTCAAATATTTTTGAAAAAATAGGAACAATTGAAACCGGACGATAATTATGTGGCAAATTCTTATCACCTTTTTTGAAAATAGGAATAACTTTAGAAACTTTTAAATACTGAGGAAAATAACCTTTGTCTAAACATTCATTGAATATATAGGTTAGAGGTTCACAAATCTTGTGAATAACCTTTTTAATAATATTATTTGAGAGCCATAAATAATCCATAGATTTTGAATTTGACAACTTAGAAACCACCTGAATAACATCCTTTGGTAAGATTTTAGACCATTTAAAGTTGCCTGTTTTCTGTAAATCTGGATTCATGAGGTTGATTGCAGTACTTTTTTCATCGGAATTATGATCAAATTGATTCACCAATTCATGTACAGAGTTCAAAAAGTATGAATTAAGATCTTCTGGGTAAAGTTTTAATTCATTTAACTGAAAACCAGTTTGTTCATGCTTAATGATGTCCCAGGCAGCTTTGCACTGATTAACTGAGTTGATGATGTAGTGTTCGTACGTCTCTTTTTTTGCCTTACTAAGATTGTCTCTGTAAATTTTTTTAAAGCCAATATACACTCTATATGCAACCTGAGTATGCTCTGACTGAACCAATTTTAGATTTTTATAAACATCATAATAGGCCATCATTGTATTTTTATCTTGCCTTAAACTGTCACTATACCAATTTACACTTAGTTTTTTCCTTAACATATTAGATTCAGCTTTGTTTGACTTAGCAATAACAGGTGAGCAAAAATGCCATAGGTTAACAATTTTCATAAAGAACTCCTGACATAAGTTCTCTAAGCTGATATGGCCAAACTCATACTCAGAAAAGACATCCCAAACTTGCTCAGCCAAAATATCAGCAAAGTTCAAAATTATTGCTTCGGTTTGTTTCCGAAAATAAATTTTGTGTGTGACTCGTTTATTTACAAAATTTGCATTTATAGGCAAAACTTTTAATTTGAGAAATATTGGCTCATGATCCGCAATAGAACCAGGTAGTAACTTGATTTCACACATTAAATGAGAAAAGTTAACCAAGATGTTGTCTATACAGGAATCTATGCGAGTAGGACTCTTATTTGTGCAAGTCAGGTTTAAAGATCTTAAAAGATTAAGAAAATCTACACTTGCACGATTGTTAATGTTAGCCATTTCAATATTAAAGTCACCACACACAACCACCCGCACCCTATTCCTAGTAACCTTCCTCACGGCAGTTTCAAAAAGTTGAAAAAATTTTTGAACATCACCATGTGGTGATCTATATATGCTCATTACAATTACATTATGCTCTGTTAACTTAATACAGCTACATTCAAAGTCTAATTCTGAGCTGAATTCCGCCATATTCACTTTCTCAAATTTAATAGAATCTCTTACAAATATGGCAGTACCACCATTTTTATGTAAAATTCTACACATTGCATCTCCCACTAGAAAACCTTTAGGACAATAGATATCCATTTCACATGTAGTTAACCAATGCTCACTAACACATAATATATCCAATATTAAACTATGAGACAGATATTCTAATTCAATAATCTTATTTCTAATACATTGAACATTTACTTGAAGAAAATTTAAGTTGGAATGATGGAAATTACTATTTGATTTAAAAGAATTGCTGTTACTTACTTGATGGCATTTGTTATCAAAGGAACTTACTAAAGATGTTAAACCCCTGGAATAATATTCTCTATTAAAATTAAAATTTAGCCCAGTCTGGTCATCAATAGGTGTTAAGTTAATACTATATAGAGGCACATCATGAGACTTTGCTGGGTTAGGCCCAGATTCAGACCTTCTTACTCTAAAAAAGAACCATTTAGCGGTGCAGGCAAGGATAATTTAGAATCTGAAAAATGACTTGATATGCACTCAAAAATCTTTTCGCTAACATACCTTTTACCCAGTCGATTTAGGTGTAGGCCATGGGTTGTGTGATATTGTTTCCCTATATTACTTATATCAATAAAACTACAATTTGGATACAAGTTACACACCTTTTGAATGTCACTATTAGTTTTCTTTATCAAGTTATTGACACAAGACCATTCTGCCAAATCGAACCGATGAGGAATCGAGAACACAATGACATTGGTGCAACTAAATGCTCCAATCCTCCCCTTGAGAGTCATTAAGATGTCCTTCCCTTCATTCTTGCTGACATCATTAGAACCACCTTGCAATACCAAGAAATCATCTTTACCAAGACATTCAGTCTTTTCTGGCATTACGTTACAAAATTTAGCCCCAGGTTTCACCACAGACATAGTGTTAATGTCAAATCTATTAATTAATTCTTTGGATACATCTCTTCCCTGGCTATCCGCAAAGAAATGGACCTTTATTTTGCCTTGAGCCTTTAATTTTCTTCCATTGCGACAGGTTGATGATGGTACTTGTTTATCATGTTCTGGAGGCAATATCTTATGGTGACTCTGGTTTCTTCTTCTTCTCCCGATGTTGGTAGCAGGTGTAGATTTGTAGGCCAATATAGTCCCCTCAAACGCTTCATAGTCCACGCCGAGGCATGCAAAACGATTTTGCGTCACTAACGGAGGGAAGTCTCTAATGCCACACGAACGTACTGGCAAACTGCGGTTTAGATCAGTACGAGGTTGAGTACAAGAGAGCACAGTTGACGAATTCAAATTACCTGAAGTTTTATTACCAAGCTTTACAATAAATTCTTCTTTTAATAGACACCTCTCAGATAGATTTGTATTAAGCCTTCTCTCCTCCTCTAACTGTCTTTGTAAGTCTTGTAGGTCACCTTGGAGAGCCTCATTCAGGTTCTCAACTTCACCTTTTAACATGGTGTTTGATCTAATTAAAGAGCACTTATCAAAGGCCCATTCCTCGTCAGATGCTGAGAGCCTATCATATTCTCTCTCTCCTATTCCTACACACTGTATGTGGTACCAAAATTCACATTCCAGTTCACACTGTATAGCATCACAGTCATCCTTCACAGCCTTGAAGCATACTCCACACTTGGAAGTGTTTGATCTGTTTGCCATATTCTGTTTTGTTTGCCACACTGTATAGCCTAGCTTGTGGTAAAATTATATTATTTAGTGCTTGCTAAAAGATAAGTTGTATCGTTCATGAAAATAATTGTTGGAAACAAGAAGCTTAGGGACTGGTGAAAAATAGTTGCTGGAATACCAAATCACCTAATGATCACAACGAAAACTACTTGTATACAATCTTTGACTAAGGTAAGTAAATACTACAACAATCGCACTATATTAAAAAAATTATAATAGCAATAAACAAACATTAGGCACTATCAAGTCACTCGTGCAAATATAATAAGCAAGTATACAAGGTGCTCACATGCAAATAAATAAATAATTATTATGAGTGGGTCATGCAGTATAGTATTGATAAAACGTGCAAATATGAGACTAATACAGAAGGCTGTGGCGAATCGGACAAGGAACGTGGATCTTCTAGTGTTTGTCACTTTTAAGCAGACTACACGTATGTTGGCGTAATGAGGTTAGAAAACGTGGTGAATTTAAAATTGTTGTTTTTGATTAAAGTTGCACATGCAAAATAAAATTTGAGAGTTCAAGACATTCAAAATCAAAAATTGAGAAAGTGTAATATTTCACTGGAGACTCAGGTCAAGCAAAGGTTTTTGGAAAATATAATTAAACTTACACTGTACGTCAGTTCACCACACATCGTCTGCTTCCAATCGATACATACCATCCAATCGATGTGTGGGACCATAACATACATGATGCGCAGCGCACCCAGTCCTCGCCAATGTGGTCGTCTGAGTATCGTCCTGTGCAGTAGATGCACTCAGCATCGTTGTCTTCATCTGAAATCAAGTCGTCTTCACATGAGTCGTCTGCGTAAAGGAAATCACCCTCTTCTTCCTCAGATGAGCTTAAAATCAACTTTCTAGCTGCCGTTACTTTCTTAGTTAGCTTAGTTTTCTTCACTTCTTGTTTAAATCTTTTGGGTTATTTCTTTTTGTCTCCATTTTTAGTTTTTTAATTTTCTTTACTATATCCGTCTCTAGTAGTTTTTTATATGGGCTGCTTGTTATTATTTGAGTTGAACCAGCCCGAACACTTTTTTCCTTTGAAGTTCACTCAAATTCAGGATTGGAGAAATATTAGAGGCCTTTGCAAGCGGTGTGGGGCTGGTTCATTCGACAGAAGAGGAGGTTGTAGCTGATAGTGGATGCAAAGGAAAGTCTGCGGGTCCAAATGTGTATTTAGTCATTGGAAAAAGGCCAGTTGTTTGAAAACCCTCAACTAAATTCTGAACAGTGGCTGCTTTCATATATGCTTTTCCAAATAAGTCTCCGATTTGATACACAGACACAACTCTTCCAGGGTTTGCCCTCAACCACATTTCAATTTCTTGAGAGTAGAATTTTTTAAAGGGTTTCATGAAGCTAACATCAAGAGGTTGCATCCTGTGAGAACTGTGCGGAGGCAAACACACGATAGCATGATTTTCTCGAGCAATATTGATTACATCCAATATTTCTTGTGTGGGTAAAATGACAATCGAAAACCAAAAGGACAGGGTCTTTTTATGTTGGCTTAACGTGATTGATTAAGTGTTGAAACCATTTTGTGAAAATATCACTTTGTATCCATCCAGACGGGTGGCAATCATAAACTGAGCCAGGAGGTGTGCCATTCATAAGTTCCAGTTTCATGTTTTTCCTGGGAAAAATAATCAAAGGAGGGACGTATTGCCCTGTTGCGCTTGTGCATGTAACTATTGTTATCAATGCTCCGCGTTCTGCAGACTGCAAGGATACAATCTGCCGTTTTCCTTTTAGTGAAACCACTTTACTGTGCTTATGTTGGACAATAGTTATCTCAGTTAAACAAACGTGACGGATTGGATTTGATTTTCTGGAGACAAGGGTCATATAAGTCAAAAAACCTAGATACATCTTCCAGGTTAAACCCCTTAGCTATAGCATAAGATAGACCTTGAGGTGTTCTTACTGAAAGTTGTGGATTTCTTTTTAAAAACCCTTTCAGCCATTTTCTCCCAGCAAGTTCGGATTTTTTGGAAAATCTGTGGTTTATACCGTTCAACGTAGATAATTTAAATGCCATAGAACGTACATCTCTGGTAGTTAACCCTTAAAATTTTTCTTCCATAAGAATGCAGTACTTAGAGAGGTCTTCCTCAATGTTTTTACAAAGCGTTGGTTTTCTTCCGATTGCGTTTGGTGATGCCGAACGATCCTCTTTGTCAGACATTTTAACGTATTGTTCCAAAGTGGTCTGGGGTACATTGAAAATCCTAGATGCTTTAAAAGAGCCCATTTCTTTTTTCCTAACGGCTTTGACAGCGTTTTTCATTCTATCCGGGTCCCACTGCTTCCTAGGAGCCATGATCTGAAAAATGAAAAATCGTAGCTGTATTTTCATTAAAGGAGCGCAATTCGGGGCTCTCCAAATTAAGCACAACACGACCTCCCTAAATTAGGACAAACCTCATGTTAAAAACTAACCTAAAATGTATCCCATGCTTACGTAGAGCAAAGGAAATTACAACGGGTCCTTATTAACTTATTGACTGTGCATTACAGTAATTAAACTTAAAAAACACTTACCAGTAGGCAGATACAAACGTTCAATGATAAGCTTGAAAAAAGTTCAAGAAACTTCAAGAGAGGAAAACAACAATCACTATCACCCACTGCAGCCGATCAACTAACTGTTGCACGCACACTCTAGACTGACTGGCCAGATAATTCCTAGGTTGTCTGCAGGGTCGCAGTTGGAGCTGAGATAATGAACATCCCCAAATTACGGACCCTCCCCAAATTAGGCGCTTTTAGCTACTATCTCCAATTAAATTCAAAAAATCCTTTTACCTCTATGTAACTTTATACTCTTATTCTTATTAGCTTTTATGTCAGTTTTTTCTTTTTTGCGCAAGATTTAATGTTTTTCATTGCTTTGACTAATTGGGCCAGTCTAACAATTTTGCCTACAGCAGCACAATGCTCAGAGCACAACTCATTCCAAGACTCTTCTTCATAGAAGGAGTTATATATTTCTCAGGAACTACATTAAATCTGCAAGAAGCCAAACAATGCTAGCTCTATCTATCACTTTTCCATAATTCGTTTCCTTTTGAAGACTATGACATTGTGTAACAGGTGTCGTTTTTTGGTGAACTCTTTGTCCTGCGTAAAGTGACGAAAAGCGTTTCCCCTCTTCTCACAAGGAAGACGGTAGAGGAGGGGGAACAAGTTGGAACGCTTGAGTATAGCACTTACTAAGCATTAACTAGGTTCTAGTACATGCTTGGCCCTAGCACTTTCTAAACCTCCTTTTACAAGTTTTTTCTACGTTCCTTTCTTCACACCTTCTTTAGGAACTACTAAGAGCTCTTTAACAAGAGAACACCTTTTGCTGCAACTGTTAGCCACCACTGGTTGCCCCCCACAGGTTAAACATTGTTTTAAATGGGGGCCTTCCGACGCGGCCACTGCAACTGCACAGCCCGTCAGGACACAGTAGCCGAGCAGTGTCTCCTCGTGCAACTGCAAGCTGGTGGTAGCGCAAGGCTGCACAAGATATACAGGCTGTGCTTTAGGATCTGTGACGTCACACTATAATCTGTGCCACCTTAATTTGAGATCGCTACATGGAGGTAATGATGGGATGGAAGGATCGATGCGCTCCACTCTTCACGCAAGCTTTCCTTATCTGATTAGCTACGGCTCAGAGCTCTCCCCAACACAAAAAGACACTTTAATACATTATAGACAAGATAATAATAGATAAGTATACAGTACAGTTTGAATATCGGACAGCAAAATCCTAGAAATAAAGACATCTGTTATTATTTTTGTTAATTTGTTATATTACATTTTTCTTCCGATAAAACTTAGTCCAATACATAGTTTAGATCAGGTGTTTTCAACCTTTTTGAACCTACGACCCCCATGTTGTATCTGAGGTTTTGGCGACCAAAGACCGTAAAAACTGCATCGGGGGGTCCAATGCCACAGAATGACTAAAGAAATATGACCACCACTCAGTACTCTTACAGTTTTTATTTTTGTATTTCATAATTCATCCTTTGTATGTGGTCTTTTTTCATATTTTATATTCTTTTGTTCCTATATTATCTGTCGTAGGCCTGTATTCATATACAAAATATCAGCGAGTCTGATAATTTCATTGGTATGATAATCACTGATCGTCACATAATGAAAAATATGTATTTTTGTGCGGTTACAATACCGATGGCGTATATGTAGAATGAGGTGGAGAAAGATTATTAGGTTAGAAACAGGGAGGAGAATTTGAAGATATAAAAAGAATATTAGACTGGTTAATTATTGTTTTATGGTTTTAGTATATGTAAATATGTATGATAAGTTTAAGCTTATGTTTTATTATTTTGTACAATCAAATATACTAGGCCTACTTGATACTAACATATTTACATCTCACTTATTTCTGGACAGATTCTTATGAAATTTGACCGTGTTATGTATATTTATGTAATAATTAGGATTTTTATGTTAATTCTGTGATAGCTCTACTTTTTGGAACTGTTGTTATGCTCGGATAGTAAAGAATGGCATGGCAGGGGAGTGCTTAGCTTGGTGGTAGGACTCAACGTTAGGGTGGATCGAAAAAAAATCTATATTTTTTTTAGTTGTAATATCTTGGAAAAGTTGCTAAATTGTAAGACTAGCAATGGGTAAAAATATTAAAAATATCAATTGTTATCTTCCGGTCGCGCATATGCTCTAAAGTTTGAACAAAAGTTGAAAAAAAATCATATTTTATCGACAATTTTTATAATTGTTTAAAATACGATTTTTAACCTGTAATAGTTGAAAATTTCATCTTCAAGACGCTAAGGAATTGATATTTAAATAATGATTTTGTATGTTAACATCTTCTGGTCATGCATGAGCTGCAAATATTGTAAAAATTTGTTGAAAACCTGAAAGAGTTAGCAAAGGTAAAATAAAAACTAGCTTCAACATTAGATTGATGTTTTATTCGTTGAATACAAAGTAGATTTATGACATGAACTCATTACATGTCTGGTAGTTTAAATGTGATTTATTATCAAAGGCTGGCATAGTTGATCTTGACTTAAGAGTAGTTCTTATAAAGCCATCTCGAGCTTCAGCTCCGTAGAACTTTGCAGACGCTTCGGTCACTAACTTCACGCATCTCTCCACTGCTTGGGTGTGGACTGGCAGCTTCTTTGATAAGACATTCCACTTCGTAACTTCTACTGTTTTGATGGAGGTTTTTATTTCATCATCAGTAACATCTTTCAAAAGAGGTGGGGAAGATAATTTGCAGTTACTCCACTCAATTAACTCTCTGTAATTTGTTGCGGAAAAGTTTAGCTTTGGTGCCACGTATGTATGAATATTTTTTCTCTTTTCTTCCTTTTCTCTTGCTTTTATCATTCGGCGTAGGCCCAGTTCCCTTACATGTTTTCTAGGGTCTTGCGTCATTGTTATCATGAGATGTTCGAGATGGGCAAAAAAACTATTTCTCTCGATAACAGGGTCCACTATAGCTTTTAGTTCATCCTCAAGGTACCTTGAGGTTGTAATCGTTTGGTACATTAGCTTAGGGCTGTCAGTGAAATGTTTGGTATTTTTAATGCTAAACAACATTGGCATGTATGACTTCAAAATGAACATTACTATTTTCTGGAACTCAAAAGATGGATTTTCCTGACTAATGTAGAGTCTTAGTGTACGGTTAGCGGTTGTCAGCCATCTAGAGTGAGACAAAGGTCCTGGATCCCAGATTGCTAAATCTTCTTGACATTTACCAGATTTAATTGATATTGATAAGTTCAGCAAATACTTCTGATCCTTACTGAGTACTTTTCTGTCAATCTCAGGTATTTGGCAATCAATACTTTTGAACTTTACTATTGGAAGTGTTTCACATTTAAACAGTCTCTCGCCAATCGGTCCTTTCAATGAAATCGGGCCAGTTGACTTGCCATCCAAGTATTGAAATAAATGGCGGAACGGCAGTTCGTTAAAATGAAGGAGACAAACTGCCCATTGCAAAGGTTTGCCTAAGTGCATTTCAATACGGCGAATTATGCCGTTTCTCAACCCAGTGTTAACAGCAGTGCCATCACAGCCAATTACGACCAATTCTTCCAAAGAAATATAATTGCTGGACAAATAAGATATAATAGAGGTCACAATGTCCTCTAAACTTCCCGAATTATGGGTCACATGTACAAGAAATGTATTACCTGGTTCTTGAATAAGAGAGTAATGTTCCTCCTTTTTAACTCTTCGAAATCGTTTTGAATGTGCCATTTCGATTACAGTTGTGTCGTCTTGCGGCCATCGAGATATAATCCTTGTAGCTTGTTTTCTGTTATAGAACTAGACAATTCGGCCCTAATATTATGTTTTACTCGCCTTATCTACTACTTGTGAATTGTCACAACTAGTGACTATGCCAATGTCCTGTAAAATGCTAGAGGCTATTGCAGCTGTAGCACGATCGGAAACACCATATCGATCGCTAACCAATGCAGTAGACTTAAAATCCTCATTTGCCAACCAGAGGATTTCTTTCTTGAAAGTTTAGGTAACAACTCTTGGTCGCTGTCACTTCAAACGTCATTTTTAGTTGGTGAGCACAGGGATACACTATCATCACTATCCTATTGTACAATTTCGGAAACTAACTTTGGAGTATTGGTTTGAAGCGATGACACGAGATTTTCTCTCTAAAGATTTTATTTGTTTCTTAGTTTTACTCAAGTTCACCCCTCCAATTTTTCCAATCCCGTGTACTCGCAGTGAGTAAATAAACTTTAGCTCAATAGATGGTATCTTATTTGATTTCTCACAAATACAAGTGATAGTTAAGTTGCACTGACAATGGTTGGGAGTCTTATTGCAATTGCAGTTAAGAACAATAGGACACTTGCAAGCAGCAACATCAAATAGTAACGAACATTTGCGTTTGAACTCGTCAAGTTTTCTTATAAAAGATACTTTGTTTTTATCACGTGTAAGTGATTTTCGCAAGCCATAATATTTATCATGTAGTGCATTTAGAAGTTGCACTATTCTTTTATCACTAACTGTTGGAATAGACGCCTTGTTATACAAGCTAATTACTTTATCAGTTACTGTGTTAGCTACTTGTGAAAAACTGACACTCTTATTATTGCATTTAAGTGCTAAATTGTATCTCTCATGTGACAAACATTGGATTATGTCCTCCTCAGTAGGTAACTTGTTTAAAGGTAAATCTTTCGGAGTACCAAAAATTGGGCAGTCAAATACCTGTCTAGTGATGATTTTCTTAGGTACTGTCATAGTTCATTACACAGTATCGTCCATAAACTTACACAACAATGTTATATATCACTATACACAATGCAAATGCAAAAATTGCAACTGAAAGAAATGCTTAAAACATCCACCACACGCAAAGAACACCTGCAGACTGACGCACAGAGTGGCGCCGGATGTCTACCGGCAGTGGAGGAAGAGGGGTGAATCACACGACGCCGCGCAGGTCTCTGACTCAATAGTGATGCGCTCACGTGAATTTGTATTGCTATGCGCGACCAAAAGATCAATTCTGACTTCATCCGTTGTTTTTGTTAAGTTACTATATGAATGTATAGAAGCAGATTTTAAGTATTACATTTTAATATGAATAATAACATATTCAATCAAACTAGTACAAAATGACGTTTTTCATGATTTTTGGCAATGTTTGCAGCCGATGCGCGACTGGAAGATCTTAACATACAATGACATTAATTAAATATCAATTTCTTAGTGTCTTGTAGATGAAATTACATATTAATAATAGTAAATTTAAATTTTTTAAAAATTGCCAATAAAATATGAGTTTTTCATTTTTTTGTCCAAACTTTAGAGCACATGCGCGACCGGAAGATAATAACCGACATTTTTAATATTTTTACCCCGTTTTAGTTCTACAATTTAGCAACTTTTCCGGGATATTATGACTCAAAAAAATTATTGATTTTTTCGACCCACCCTACTCAATGTGTCCTGACCTTGAGTTGTCGATTTAGTCTAGTTGTTGTCTTAAATTGTTCGAGTTCGGTTGGATGGTTACATGCTTCACATTGAGTGTGTTTAGCAAAGAAATGAATAAATATTTAAAAAGAAGTGCTTCCGTGAGTAATGAGGAAGATACTAAGCCAAACAATTGCCGGAAATACAACAAATAATATTCGAAGTTCGGGTTTACACCTCTTTAGAAATAAGCCTCAGTGAGTTGTGTGTGGTGAAGGGCAGTCTGACCAGAAAATATTTTATTTTAATCGATTTTCAGTTTTTGGTTGAATATTATTCTTTGAAATCTCCTCTTTAAAATGATATACAACACTTAATATACAAAAAATTGTTTATATTCGAAAAAAATAATTTGTAAACACATGTCACTCAGTTTTTAGACGAGATTTTGAGCCTCTTGTAACAATGTGTTTCATACATACTGATTATTCATGGAAATGAGACAATTTCGTTCTGTTGTAGTTTTGTGTTGGTCACACTGAATGACAGACGAAATAACAGCAGTTAGACAGTGTTTGTTTACTTTATTTATTTTGGTTATATTTTGTTTGAGTTTTGATGAAATTAAAAAGTGTTATTTCTATTTCCCAATAAATATTAGTTGAAGTGTGAAATTATGGGAAACAAGAAGAAGGTTGGATCTCGAGGTGCTTGTTATAAAGTAAGGAAACCTGTTGGAAAATCCAGAACACATCATAGCCCTAACACTCCTGACCCAGAAGGTAGGCCTAGTACTACATCAAGGTCCAAAGAGAAGATTGGCAAGAACTTTGATAATTATGACAAAAGAAATGATAGCCTTGAGTTCAGTATAGTAAACCTAGTCCAGTTTGAAAGTGTACTCAAGGAAGTAGCAGTATGCAAGCATTGCCATAGTTCCCTAAAGATCTCAAGCAAGTTACTGGTTGGGCTAGCAACCAAAATTAGCATTTCTTGCACAGCATGTGAACTCTCAAATACGAGCTTTGAAAACTGTTCTAAAGTATGCTTGCCCCAAATAAACAATGAATTAGGCCTAAAAGCTAGTCAAACATTTTTTGAACTAAATTTAAGGTTAGTGTACGGTATGCGGGTTATTGGTAAAGGAGAAACTTCATCGCAGTCCCTTTGCGGAATACTCAACCTACCTGCGCCTCCAACGAAATTCAATAAACACCAGGCTTTCTTAGGCCATATTTGTGAGGACATCTGCAAACAGTCCATGAAAACAGCAGTTGAAGAAGCTGTCAATGAGACTGATGACCCAGAAAGTAGGCAACTCTGTGTTGCCGTTGATGGGTCTTGGCAGAAAAGAGGCCACGTCTCGCTCAACGGCATTGTATCGGTAACGTCTGTGGATACGGGCAAAGTTTTGGACATTCATATTATGAGTAAACACTGCCTTTGTCCTGGCAGAGGAAGCCAAAACCATTTAGACTCCTGTAAGGCTAACTACCTAGGAACCAGTGGAGGAATGGAGGTCGATGGAGCACTGAAAATTTTTCATAGGTCGGTTTCACTGTACAATGTAAAGTATACCAAATACTTGGGTGACGGTGATACAAGTGCTTTTTTGACTGTAAGTACCTCTATGCCATATGGTCCAGATGAAGCTATACAAAAGCTGGAATGTGTAGGCCACATCCAGAAATGGATGGGCACACGACTACGCAAGTTAAAAGAAAAGAAAAAGGCTATAGTGCTTTCTGACGGCAAAAAACTGGGCAGAAAAGACAGTTTGACCAATACAGCTATTCAAAAGCTTCACGTGTTCTATGGCTTAGCCATACGAAGAAACACAAAAAGTGCTTCAGACATGAAAACTGCTGTATGGGCTCTGTACTTTCATGTCCAGTCTACCAATGACCACCCGACCCACAACCTGTGCCCTGCGACTTCAGATACTTGGTGTAAGTTCAACCAAGCTCGTATAAAAGAAGATACATATGATCATAAAAACCACTTCCACTTACCAGAAACAGTTATGTTAGAGTTAAAAGACACCTTCAGAGACCTATCTAAAACAGAACTTCTGGAAAAGTGCCTTTCCGGAAAATCCCAAAATCCGAATGAATCCCTCAATAACTTGATTTGGACTCGCGTCCCCAAAAGAACATTTGTATCCCTGGAAACACTGAAATTTGGAACATTTGAAGCTATATTGTCATACAATGATGGTTACTTTAGCAAGATTACAGTTTTGGAGCACTTGGGACTTCAAGCCGGCCGTTATATGGTGGATGCTATGAAAAAACTTGATAGTGATCGAGTACGCAAGTCAGAGAAAGCTGCGATGGACTTGGAAAAAAAAATTCGTCAAAAAAGAAGCCTATCCAAAAGAAAACTGGAGGACTTGTATGATGGCCAGGAGGATCAAGATAACCCATCCTACAGTGCAGGACACTATTAGCCACATTATATTGTAACTAATGACATTTTTTCAGTAAAGTTAATTTTGTTTTCACGATTGCGGAAAAGTTACTTTTTTAAACTTTGATGTAAGCTGGATCAATAACTATTAGAGATATCATCACCAAATTTGTTTTGCTTATACTTGGCATAAATATCTAGTTCCTGACACAGGGATATTGCAATATCTTTTTGTAGGGCTGAGTAAAAAAATAATTTAGGGGAAAAAAGTTTATTTTTTACAACCATTTTTAAATTTAGTTTTAAAAATACTTTTACTAAGAAAAACAAAAAAACCCTGTGTGGGGAACTAGATAAAGACCACACCTTAAAAAAAAAAAAATTAGGCCTCTATCTCTAATGGTTGCTGAGGTATTGTCTGCTAAATCCATGAAACCACCATAGATGTTGTGCCATCTTGAAACCAAACACCATGAACTCTAGGATAAACCGGTAACCTTTTTTGAGCAAAAAAATCAGGTTCTGAAGAACCAAATAGGAAATATTTCTAAAATGAGTAATAATAACCAAAATGCCCTTCACACTTCATATTATTTAGCATTACAAATTGCCTAAAGCTCCAATCCTCATACATAGCAGAAGAATTAATACTTCCTGCTGCTATTGATAAGGTTTCACGGGTAATAAGTTCCTAAGAAGCTGTAAAAACAATCCCACTGTCAAATGATTTGGTAACACGAAGAATTTCCGATATGGCTGACAACGTTAAAGATCAATATTGAGAGAAAAACTAAACTTGATTGACGAATCAACTGACATTGGTATTTGTTCTCAAAATGTTGTGTTTCGCCCGATGAAACGGGTAAAGCAATTGAAGAGAACATTCTATTTTGCATACCACTCTTTGATCACACAACAGGAGAATGCGTGTATGATCTGTTTATAAAAGCTACTGAGCCCTTTAAGATCGATTGAGGAAAATGTGTTTCAATATGCAGTGATGGTACTGCTGATCTCACTGGTAAACACAGTGGACTGATTGCAAGATTAAAACCAATTATGCCTAATGCTAAATGGGATCACTGTTTTTTACATAGACAAGCACTGGCATAAAAAAATACCTGTCGAACATCGTCAAGTGCTGGATGATGCAGTGAAAACTGTTAATTTTGTTAAAACTCATCGATTGCAAAAACGACTTTTTCGCTGTGTGAAGAGATGGACTCTTTACATAAAAATCTTTTGCTTTACACAGAAGTACGCTGGCCCTTCCGTGGAAACGTCTTGAGTTACAATCAGAAATGTTGATTTTCTTTCTTTCAGGTCCAGGTCATACTGAAAAATAGTATTACATTTGCTGCCCGAAAAGTTGAATAAGTGACATTCAATGTTTGCTGACAACTTTTACAATAGTGTGTCATTGGCAAAATCCCTTCTAGAAAAAAAAAAAACATACATTAGTGGAACGCTTCATGCAGAAAGGTTAGCTAACCCAATTGATGTAACAAAAGCACCTTGAAAAAGGGTGAAACCATTGCTATGTACTGTAATGGAATTATGGTTGGTAAGTGGAGAGATGTCAGACCGGTTTTGTACTTATCTACTCAATTTGAGAATACAATGAATGTAGCTGTAAACCAAAGGGGACAAGAAAGGTTGAAGCCTCTTCCTATAATAAAATATAATGACTACTTGAGCGGCATTGATCGTAAAGATCAGATAATGAGTTTTTATCCCAGTGAAAGGAAGTGTCTACGCTGGTATAAAAAATTACTGATTCATATATTCAAATGGGTTTGTTGAATTCCTACCTTATGTACAATAAGTATCACATTGGTAATAAAATTACAATGTTAAAATTCAGGAAAAAGGTCATACAAAAACTTATTACTAATGTACGAAACAACGATGCTGGACCAGTTGTACAAGAAATCTCAGTGGAACATCTGCCAACAAAGGGGCCGGTTGGAGGTGGCGGAGAATACGAAGATGGCGATGTATTGTGTGCAATCAAAAGAGAATGAGAAAGGATACTATTTATCAATGCCAAGATTGTCGTCAAGTTCCAGCACTCTGTTTAGGTGATTGTTTTAGGGATTACCACAAGTAAATGTATCCCAATAATCAGGCCCCGATTAACCAGTAGGCTACAGCCTAGGGCGCGAGGTCGCCAATGCATTTTGGGGGGCGCTTCGGAATTTAAGATGAAGTGCTTGTTATAACAAAAATATATGATTTCCAGCTTAGACTGACTACAAACTACCAATAGAAAAAAAATATTAAGTGGAAGATGTCATTAATAAATAGCGTCTAGCCTAGCTATAACCATCGAAATGAAATGAATTATCGTAACGTAATGGTAGGAAACTAAAAGGGAAATTTTGTTCCGCGGGACGGGCGCCGCCATGTAGGCTACCATGCGCAGTTTGCAACACTGACGCTCTGAAAGATTGTATAGCAACTAACTGCAGTCACTAGCCTAGTCAGGTCAGTCAGTGTATCTGTATGTCCGCTAAGTCCGCATTGTTTGTTTGTTTTAATAATTATGGTTTGTTGGTATAAATTGGTGTCGTCGCTAGTTAAGTATACACACTTGGAAACTGAGAGAGTAGTATAGTGTTTGTACTATTTGAAACTTCTAACTGGTTTTCCTGTTCCAAAGATTGTAGGCTAGGCTACACTAACACCATGAGTAAAAAGCCAAGTGGTTCTGATTATCGTAAAAGGGCTCGGGAGCGTAATGAACGCGAAAGTGCTCTCGTAAATAAAATTCATAAACTAGAGGCATTTTTTAATAAGCCTAAAACTCTTAGCTCTTTTGAAATAATACCGGTTGCTACTAGAAGTGAACCCATCGTTGAGTGTAGTGAGGAAAACGAAGTAGTGGAGGCGACTCCGACCACCAGTGTCACGGATGAGTCAGACACCATACTGCTAGCACCGGAAACTGCACCTGCCTTCGTCCCCGTACCTTCATCAAGCGAACCTATTGCAGATTTTGGACAGCAATTACAGAATTCATCATCAACAAATATAGAGGTAAAAGATCCACAAAATCTTGATGATCCTGCTTTGTGGGAAGTAAACGAGGAATTGCGCGAATACTTTGCGCTGCAGAGTATTAACCAAAATGACGATGGGGATTTTTCCAAATCTATGAGACAATATTCTGGTCAAAACCGGTATTTGAATAAAGCTTGTTTTTTCAAAAAACTTGTAAATGGCGAGGTAGTGAAGAGAACTCACCTTATTTATTCAAAATCGACAGGTTATGTATTTTGTGCTCCTTGCAAGCTTTATGGGGGGAAAACTGCTTTGGCAAACTGTGGTTTTAATGATTGGAAAAATTCTCATAAAATCCAAGAATACGATAAAAGTCTAGAACACAGGGAATGTATGAACAAATATTTAACCCGAATGAATGTATCTAAGAGAATTGATTCAAAGCTGCATGAGCAGCATCAAGTAGAAGTGAAGTACTGGAGAAGTGTTTTGATAAGGGTTGTTGAAGTAGTTAAGTATTTAACTTCTCGAGGGCTTCCATTTCATGGTGAAAATGAAACTTTGGGATCAACCAGTAATGGGAATTTTCTAGGTTGTAACGAGCTTCTCTGCAAGTTTGATCCTTTTATGGCTGACCATGTGGCTCGTTTTGGAAATAAAGGCAAGGGAGTGCCCTCATACTTATCTTCTACGATAGTGAACGAGTTTATTGTACTTTTAGCAGACCATGTGCAGGGCCGCCCAGAGACTTTTGGTGGCCCCGGGGCAAAGTTTACCATGTGGCCCCTTTCTTCACTTCAAAATAAATTTAATTACTCTGATTGTCAAATATACTAAAATTGATATTTTACTTTTAGCACATTCTACGATATTCTTCCCATCTCTTTCGGTAGATTACTATTGTAATTAATATTCTTGTTCATAGACGTTTTATCAGGGCTAGCTGCGAAGCTCCGGTAAGTTTTTCTCTAATTTTCATATACTTTTGAAACATTTCCTTAAGTATTACCGCTACAATAACATTAATCTCTTATAACAAAACTGCTATTCTTTAATATTAAATAAATAATAACGAACCAAGCAATGCCACAGTCAGTTGCATGGGCGCAGCAGATTGCCAGTTGAGGAGCCATCCTCGCCAATGATATTAGCTGTGGGTGAGGGAGGGAGGGGCCAATAAATTTGTATAGGCCACTTGGCTTCGCTTGCTAAAGAGCAAGTGGCCGACTGTTCACGAAGTAAAATAATTTGGCGAGCGCGAACATCTAGTGCTTTAAAAACAGTCAACTGAGAGTTGAGGTTATGTTATTGTTTTCAAAACAGGTTGTAAACCACTGGGTACGTAGCATATTGATGTTGGACATTAAAACATCTAGTTTATATTCGTGAATTTAGTTTGTCTTTGTGCTAAACTTTAAAACTATTCAATTTTTATTTCACATGCATAAAATGCATTTTGTACCAACTCAATTTTCTCAACATAAAACATAGTAAAATTTATGTCTGTCAAATTGGATACTATATTATTGATGTACATCACAGTGTAAACATCCGTACAGTGACAGTGGTATTGACACACCCATTCACGAACAATGGTATTGACCCTCCCGCTCAACAATACACGTACAGTGGTTCAATCTTAGTTAATTTCACTTATCACGCAACAAACAATAAATAAATACTGTATTAATGATTGTCAAAAATATAAATGGCTTACTCGTTCGTCAGTGAAAGTAAAAAATTATGAAAACTATTTTGATTGGTCGTAGATTTGTTATGTTAATGAATGACAACATTAATCAATTATGCTATTTGTTTGGGAACAACCTGTACGTGAGCATAATTGGTTTTTAATCAAGAGCTACTCTACTGAATATGTTGAGAATACACCCCTGTTCCTGTTACAGTTTCAGGGTGAATTAAACCAGACAATAAAAGAGTTACAACAAGTTAAATGTCACAAAATAAATATTATTCAAAAGGAGTTGTACAAATCTGAACAATGACGAAGCTGTTTCATCTATTAACAGTGTAATTAAGAGCTCCTCTTTTCATTAGGACCTATGGCATAATATATTGGTAAAATGTCTTTACGAACATCCATGTCGTAATAACTAGTAAATTTAAAATGTCAAAGGAAACATTACAGTAGAGAGAAAGTAAAAAAAATTGCATGTACAGTAAACTATGGTTAACCGGTTAAATATGATGGAAGATGAATCCGGATAGTACAGAACGTAACAAAATTATAATTTTTAGACAAGATTATGCCACGCAATTCCTCCCACGATAGCGTAGGACAAGTAGAATGTAATGCATCATACACACATATTGTTGCACATCCAGTAGTCGAGCGGTGATGCATGCATATTTACCAGATTTAAGTACCTATAAATCTACTGTAATTTAGTGGTTTCATTGTTAATTTACTATTTTTATACTGTAAAAATATATAATTTACATTGCAGTATATTACAATACAATAAAAATAGTCTATTTTTATTCATTTCAATAAAACGTTACCATAAATTACTGGGCCTAAACTTTAGCTTTTTGTTCTCACAAAATCTTTAAATGAAATATGAATCATAGCAAATTAAAGTAATTGATAATTATAGTATTTTACTAGGAAATCCAAAAGAAATTACAGAAATATCACTCTATAAAATACAACAATAACAAAATATTTCTTTACTGGAAACTGTTCTTTCTTTACTGTTGGACAGTAAACAAACAGACTAATGATTGACGATGTTCCCGATCTACTCTTCATGACAATTAATTGAACTCTTCCAGCCACGTTGTTACAACATTGTATATTTTGCCTGTGGGTTTTATGGGTGCAAAACACAGTTACTACTGAAATACGACTACTATTTCTTAAATTTAGTGCATATATTGAAAAATTAGCTTCTCGGTTGAAAAATAATTCCCGGTTGTCAGTGCCGGGAAAGGGTGCAACGTTACCACGTTCGAACGGAAAGCCGCCGTCTACTACCAGCTTTGAAACCAAGTTTGTAAGAACCTTTTCTCATAAAGACTTTTCGACCTTTTTAAAATGAAAGATTTAAAATGTTTTTACTTTAATTTTGTTTGCTTATTTAATTGTGTTGTTCTTAGGCTTCCACTTTTTTTATTACAATTTATTAATTTGCATACTTTAGGCCGCAGGTTACTGATCACTCGTTTTCACATTATATAGATCTATTATTTTGCTACGATGAGTCAAAAGATTTTCGAAACACTAAATCAAGATTATTTATCCACATAAACAGAATTTGTGAAAAAATACAAAATAAGGATAAAAGCTTAATCAACAAACCACTACAAATACAAATCAATTCGCAATTGCTCTATTATCTTAAGTTTATAATAGTAATATATTATAACTAATGGTTTTGTAAGGATAATAACGTGACCAAGCGATTGATTTTCCTACCATTAAAAGCCAAGATAGAGTTGAATTTAGGACATAGGACAAGTATAACAATTTTGTTTGAAGTAGTATATACTTTTGAAATTAAAGTTAAAAAATAAAACATACAGAAACGTTCTTGTCCACCTTGTATTAAACACGTCCAAAAACGGAGTTTTGAGTAATACAAATGTAAAGTTAGTGGGTCTTTTGACATGTTTTATATAATTAGTGTACGAAAACAGGACATCTCATAGAGGTGGCCCACTGTCCACACCACTCAAGTATATTTATGTTCGCAAACTGGAATTTATATTTTGTTGTGTTCACAAGCTGCATGCCTTTACACTTGTTCGCAAACAAGACAACTGGCGAGGGGTACAGTTGCAGTCACTCACCAACCAGAGCGTATGCTGTCACACCACTATGTCGACCGCTGACAAACTTCAAAGACCAGTGTACAACTTGCTCCAAAAGGCTCCCTGGTTGCTATAAAACCAATGGTTTAGTTTAAACGTTTTAAAACTAAAACTGGAAGACTTATCTGGCCTAATATCACTTTTGATATTTTGATACAGGCCTGAATCGTTTCTTATCTAGTAGATTATTAAGTATTTTCTTTTTTGTTGCATGAAATGTGGCCCCCCCTGTGAACTAAGTCTGTGTGGCCCCGGGGCAATCTGCCCCTTTTGCCCCCCCCCCTCTGGGCGGCCCTGACCATGTGAAAAACAAAATCGTGTTAGATATCAAGAATGCTAAGTACTTTTCAATCATTGTCGACTCTACTCCCGATGTTTCCAACGTAGATCAGTTGACATTTATTTGTCATTCGTTTTGTAGCATTTGACGGGTCACCTAATGAACGATTCATAACTTTCATCCCAAATAGTGGCCATAAAGGAGAAGACATGGAGAAGGCCGTAATGAATACCCTTGAAAGTTTGAACTTAAATATCAGTGACTGCAGAGGACAAAGCTACGACAACGCAAGTAATATGTCAGGGTGCTACAAAGGGCTACAAAACAGAATTAAAGAGCAAAACCCACTTGCTCACTACATTCCTTGTGCAGCTCATTCTCTACAGCTAGTAGGTTCGGCTGCTGCTGAGAGTAGCGCTATTTCTGTTGAGTATTTTGCCCTTGAACAGCAAATTTACAACTTTTTTCATTCTTCTACACAAAGATGGGATACTCTCTTGTCTCATTATTATAAACACTCTTTGACAGTTAAAAGCCTTTCAAAAACTCGCTGGAGTGCAAGAGCAGACGCCAGTAAAGCTATGCACAAGTGCTATCAACAAATAGTCGCAGCTTTACAAGACATCAGTTCGAACGAAGAAGATAAAAAGGAAGTTCGACTTGAAGCCAAACAGCTGATAGAGAAGCTTCAGTCATTAGAGATAACCATCATGATTTGCTTTTGGAATGAAATACTTACTAAGTTTCAAGATGTCAGTTTACAACTTCAGTATGAAGATGGAGACTTAGATCAGACGGCACTTTTGTACGAGCTGTTAGAGTCTTCTCTGAGTTCATTAAGAAACGAGGAACAATTTTCCATTTTTGAAAGTAAGGCATCGTTAATGTGTAATTCTTAAGAATACAAACAAGATAAAAAAAGGAAAAAGAAACAAAAAATGCCTTTTGGGGAAAGCAAAGAGGGGCACACAGAGTTTGATGGACGAAAATCATTCGTGACAAATTGTTACTTCAAAGCTATTGATACACTCCTAGGACATCTAACAATGAGAAAATCGATTTATATCACACTGCGAGACTCATTCAACTATTTGTGGAATTTGAATCAAACTGATAGCACAATTTTGAAGGAAAAGGCAACCAAGTTAATGAATGAGTATTCAACAGACTTAGACGAATCATTTCCAGATGAGTGTTTGTATTTTCAGAGATTTTTAAAAGACAGCAACACATTCTATGAAGAGGAAAATGTATTGGCAGACAAATTGGCGAAAGAGAAAAAAATGAAACCACCAGGTACTAAAGCCTACAGGCTACTGAAACATTTAAAAACTTTAAAACTTGAGTCTCTTTTTCCTAACGTGGAAGTTGCATTGAGGATCTTCTTAAGCATGGCGGTAACTAATTGCAGCGGAGAAAGGTCCTTTTCTGCTCTTACTCGAGTGAAGAATTTTTTGAGGTCAACTCTACGGCAAGAAAAACTACAGGCACTCGCTCTCTTATTCATTGAAAGTGACTACGTGCAGCTCGTTCCAATTGATGACTTGATTAATGCGTTCGCCTCATCAAAAGCACGGAAAAAAGACTTTAAGTAAGAAATATATAAATCGTCACAAGTAACTAAACTGTTTTGTTAATTGTAATTAAACTTTTTTTTTATCTTCTAGCTCATTGTTAGGTATTGTAATTAAATGATTAATCACAAAGTATTATATCAATAATGTCATTCCTATAATCCTTTGTAACATTTTTACTTGAATAAATAAGAGAAAGTTAATAACAGTGTACATTAATTCATTTGAAATCCTTTTCAGTGATTTAAAGTAGAAAAAGTAGAGAAACTCAAACCATACGTATACAATAAATAACTTTATTTATTGGATTTGGATTGTTTGAGTTTTCCTACAATTTAAAATTAACAAATATCTTATAAGAGCTCATCCAGAATGACTGAAAAAGTAATTTAAATACGTAGCTATTCAGTTTGCTCAGTAACATGGAAAACCATTTAAGTACCCATTATCATCCGTTTATACTTACGTGATAAAATGCACATAGTTTTAACACGTTCATAACATATGTATACAAATTCATGTAAACGTCTACTGTAATATAACTGTGATATATTTATGTTTGTCGTAAAAGACCAATGTTAAATAATTAGAAACCATACTTCTTTTTAAAAGATAAAATAATATTACCTAGACAACAATAGACCATCTTACATGATAAAATCAATGTTCAGCATCCTTTGCAAGTTTGCAGTTTATACGTTTAATAATCTTACTGTTTTTTTGTTTTAGAAATATTAACAAACGTAGTTATTTTAACCATTGAATTTGTAGTCAGGACAATACATTACAATTTGTATATAGTACAGCGCATTATTAAGACCTTTGAAAAAATATATATTTTATTTCCGAGCTTTTCTTTCTTCCTAAGAGAGTAAATTGGTCTTTTAATTGACGTATGTTGTTTTATATGACAAAATTTTAAATGGCCGCTGCACCTCTAAGCCCTTTTAATTATTGAATCAAAAGAGAGAAGCTCGGTGGTGGGAGAGGGGCGCCAAGCCCAAGATAGCCTACGGGCGCCTAAATCCTTAATCAGGCCCTGCCAATAATCTAATACGACAATTGGGCAGACTGTATTATTTCGTAATTATATAATCACTTTTAAATTATTTTAACTCTAAATAATATACTTTCTGATGTGGAAGTCCTTAGTTTACAGTTTTTTACAAGTTTTATCCACTAAAAATCATTTTATTAAAAAAATTACTGATGTTTTCTTTATCCAATAAACCACAGTCACCACCACGCCCATCGGCGTTTTGTTGCATATAGCATAATATATTGCAACAAAATATTATGCTGAAGACGCCTATATGCGTTATTATTTAAAAATTAGATGAATAATACAAATATTATTTTTACTATCAAAAAACACTATTTTGGCAAGATTTAGAGCATATTTCAATTTATTCTTAAATTTTTAATTTTCAGCAAATCACTTCATTATACCATATATGACCAGCAGTGAACGTGTTAAAGCCGAGCAAGGTAGCAAGATTGTTTTCTATTTTAAAGTGAATAGGTTCGCTACAACAAATTTTAACTTTTAAAGTACCTACTGTTGTTTGGTTTTAAACTGAATTTTACACCAATTTTTATTTTATTATCCATGTACTTCTCTAAATCGCAATCTCGTAGGAGCCAGTCTGAATTTTTATTACTGAGCCCCGAAGTGGAACGAGTTATTCACATTTTCTTCTACATTCGGTATTGAGTTGTACGTTGTGAGGTCAATCAAACCAATCTCCTATTCGCCTTTTGAGAAATTTATTGAAGAAAATATGTTACGACAGCTTTGAGCTCTGTCCACTAAGGCAAAACATTTTCAAGGAGATCATTTAAGCACCAGTGTCCGCAAAGTACTGAGTCAAAACCCTGTTGTCTTTGATTATTATACTTTATATTAACACTGGAGCCCCAATACTTGATCAATTCCATAGGAGGACGCAAGTTACCAAAACTATCATAGTACAACACTTTATTACCGTGCTTTTTATAACAAACCCAATGTGTACCTTCTCCTTGTATACTGTCTGAATTGATAATTGCGGTTTCGTACAATCTAGGGTTATTCGGAAGTGTGTCCCTCATGTAGACAACGTGAAAGTTTGGAATGTTTAATTTTTTAGCGTACGGATATATTAAAACGCACCATGCAAAAGACAAAGACAGAAGACAATTTATACTAATTCAAAGAATAAATAGACAGATATTAAAAATGGCTAAGGATAACATGCAAATGTAAATTACTATACTAAATTAAAATTCAAGCGTGCTAAAATCTGCCGTATAAAATTCATTTACATATAAAACGGATTTTGCAACAACCACTTAGAGATATTTTTAAAATGAGCTAGTGAAGCATTATGGGCACCTAAGGGTACAATATTAAATAATCTAATACCAAGTGCTTCATATGATAAATTAACTTTTGTTAGTCTAATATATGGCCTGTTGATGTGATTACAGTTGCGAGTACTATGAATATGGCTATTTATTGTATGCTTGACTAAATTCTGCCGTACATGCACTAAACATAAAAATATATACACATTAATTACTTTAGACATTTTTCCTGAATAAAAATAGGCTTGCAATGTTTCCTGGAGTCTGCACCACCTAAAATCCTAACAGCTTTTTGTACAATCAATATATCCATGACAGAACTGGCATTTCCCCAAATCATCAAACCATGAGACGTTACGCTATGGAGTAATGCAACATGTCTTAGCATTTCTAGAAAAGTTTGAAAATTGAGCAGCAACCCACATCATCAGCAGCAGTGTCTGAGGTAAGTTCTAATTAAATCAACTATTTCCTTTAAGTCCTTTTGTAGTTAATCATTTGAGTATTAGTTTAGTTCAAAGACCAGTGAAATGTCCACTTTATTGTCATACCAAATTATTTATTACTATCTCAAATGTTTGAAAATAATAACAATTATTGAGGGATGGTATTTTTTAATCAAGCTAGTTTAGTAGGTTCGGTTAGGTTTACTAGGTTAGTTTAGTTTTATAAGTTAGGTTAGGTTCAGTAGGTTTGGTTAGGTTCAGTAGGATTTTAGTT
>JAQJVL010004070.1:0-50061 GCA_035578905.1 Stictocephala bisonia
TCCCCCAAATGCTAATCCGGACACAGCAACGTTCTTATATAGTACTGACAATTGTTTAAGTGGGGGGTAGTTACTGACCCAGGTGGGGGTAGTAACTAACCGCTCTTGTAGGTGACGTCACAATCAAGTAATGTATCTTAACTAACCAATCACAGAATTCCATTTACTGTTGCGTTACTTAAGGAGTTGCAGTTTGTAAAACAGTTCATATCGTTGAGATGGCTCCCACCGACAATGTGTTTTGCAACAAAGGGGTAAATATTCCTCATATCATCAATAGTGAAGTAGACGAGGACGACGTCCCTATGGATTTCATCGCTGAAATCAACAACAACGTTTCAGATGATGATAGTCTACCCTCCACCACCTCAAACAGCCAGGCGACAACACCTGTCATTGAAACGTCGTGGAACATTGGGACTCCAATTTCAACAACAACCTCGTGCAGCTTTGGATCACCCAGTCCATCATCACCCAGTCCATCATCACCGCCAACACCGACAACCTCCCTCAATGTCAACGATATTGAAAGGGGTCGATCAAACTGCTGCAGGAGGCTGTTGTACGTTAGGAAGAGGCTATTTGAGGATAGCAGCGAAGATAGTAGCGGTGAAGACTAAAGTTGTACATTTGTAAATAAAATTAATAAAAAAGAAAAAAGAAAAAAAACCTTCTTGTACAGAACAATTTGAAAGAACTTGTTCTGTGCAAGAAGGTTTTTTTAAAAACACTCCTCTTGACCTTGAAACCCGTGACACATCATCCATCGCTAGATCCTTTTACTTATAAAACTTATTAATTATGATGAATTATAAAGTAAAAAGATAAAGTTCAAGGTAATTTAAACGAAGCGGAAAAATTGTTGTCAAAATTATAAAACATCTGTACTACAAATGATTATTATTTATATATAATAATCAATATCATTCCAAACTTAGAAAAAAACTAGTGTTTAGCATTCAAAACATAAGCAAACATGCAGCTACAGAAAAGACAGAAAAGGAAGAAGAGAAACATGTAACTACAGAAAGACACAACAGGAAGAAAACATTTTTCCTGAAAGAGAAAACATATTTGATTAGTACAAATAATATGTGGAATAGGGTGAATATATTTTTCTTAATAATACGAATTAAACTCTTTTGTAATACTTCCATTTTCTTGAAGTTTCTAAAAGACATAAATACAAGCAAGCGTCGCAAAAGTGTTTTGGTGAAAGTCCTCCACAGTATTCTCTAGAAGTAGGACCAATCCTTACCCAGAGGGCAGGAATAATAACTAACCTCATATCTCACTAACATAGTAATACAATATATCATTCGCTCGCATCCTTTATGTAAGCTAAAGCCCCTGTCATTCCACAGATGTTTTGAAGTGAAATGGCGGTTTAAATAAAAATATATAGTCAACTCCATTATTTATATCAATAAAAACCAACAATTAACTTGGAAACTGATGTTATACAAAATAAAAATCACAATAATCCTTATATTAAAATAGTTTTTATATTTAACATATGAATTTGGTACTGTAATTATATTAGGGATAGTTATAAATACGTACATGTTGTACCATTGTATGCAGCTAGTTTGTGCTTAATGTAATTTGCGATATGTAGTATAAAAGCGAAGGAGGAAAGTTACATTTTATAAAACAAGCATGAGAATGGTGTAGCCATTCTCTTATAAAACTTATTAATAGCGATGAATTATAAAGTAAAAAAGATTAAGTTCAAGGTCATTTAAACGAAGCGGAAATCGTTGTCAAAATATAAAACATCTGTACTACAAATGATTATATTTTGACAACATTTTCCTAAAAAAAAAAAAAAAAAAAAAGGGGGGGGGGGGGGGCAAAACAATTAAGGTTTTACATAAATTGTTATGTCAGCTAGAAAGTCAAACCCTCTAGTGTACTATATAGACCACAAGGGGAGCAATGTTTTAGTCAATTTGCTGCTATAACGGCACTCTACACCATGTACGGTGGTACATGAATACTCGACCATAGCATACACTTCTGTATACTTGGCCAATAGCTCTGCAAACTCTCTATTACATTTTACCAGCTCCTCCCTCGAGCTAGCTTTTCTTCTAAGGATTATAAGCGCAGCAGGCATATGCGTAGAAGCCATATCCCCCAATAATGCTAATCCAGACACAGCAACGTTCTTATATAGTACTGACAATTGTTTAAGTGGGGGTAGTAACTGACCAGGTGGGGGTAGTAACTAACCGCTCTTGTAGGTGACGTCACAATCAAGTAATGTATCTTAACTAACCAATCACAGAATTCCATTTACTGTTGCGTTACTTAAGGAGTTGCAGTTTGTAAAACAGTTCATATCGTTGAGATGGCTCCCACCGACAATGTGTTTTGCAACAAAGGGGTAAATATTCCTCATATCATCAATAGTGAAGTAGACAAAGGACGACGTCCCTAAGGATTTCATCGCTGAAATCAACAACAACGTTTCAGATGATGATAGTCTAACCCTCCACCACCCCCTCAAACAGCCAGGCGACAACACCTGTCATTGAAACGTCGTGGAACATTGGGACTCCAAATTTCAACAACAACCTCGTGCAGCTTTGGATCACCCAGCCCCATCATCACCCCAGTCCATCATCACCGCCAACACCGACAACCTCCCTCAATGTTCAACGATATTGAAAGGGGTCGATCAAACTGCTGCAGGAGGCTGTTGTACGTTAGGAAGAGGCTATTTGAGGATAGCAGCGAAGATAGTAGCGGTGAAGACTAAAGTTGTACATTTGTAAATAAAATTAATAAAAAAGAAAAAAGAAAAAAAAACCTTCTTGTACAGAACAATTTGAAAGAACTTGTTCTGTGCAAGAAGGTTTTTTTAAAAACACTCCTCTTGACCTTGAAACCCGTGACACATCATCCATCGCTAGATCCTTTTACTTATAAAACTTATTAATTGTGATGAATTATAAAGTAAAAAGATAAAGTTCAAGGTAATTTAAACGAAGCGGAAAAATTGTTGTCAAAATTATAAAACATCTGTACTACAAATGATTATTATTTATATATAATAATCAATATCATTCCAAACTTAGAAAAAAACTAGTGTTTAGCATTCAAAACATAAGCAAACATGCAGCTACAGAAAAGACAGAAAAGGAAGAAGAGAAACATGTAACTACAGAAAGACACAACAGGAAGAAAACATTTTTTCCTGAAAGAGAAAACATATTTGATTAGTACAAATAATATGTGGAATAGGGTGAATATATTTTTCTTAATAATACGAATTAAACTCTTTTGTAATACTTCCATTTTCTTGAAGTTTCTAAAAGACATAAATACAAGCAAGCGTCGCAAAAGTGTTTTGGTGAAAGTCCTCCACAGTATTCTTAGATGGAGGCCCAAAACCCTTCCCCCAGAGGGCAGGAATAATAACAAACCCTCATATCTCACTAACTTGGGAAATTTACAATATTTTCATTCGCTCCCCAATCCCTTAAAGTAAGCAAAAACCCCCTGTCATTCCACAATGTTTTGAAGTGAAAGGGGCGGTTTAAATAAAATAAAAATAGTCAACCCCCATTATTTATATAAAATAAAAACCCAAAAAAAATTAACTTGGAAACTGATGTTTTTTTAAAAAAAAAAAAAATCAAAATTTAACCCCTTATATTAAAATATTTTTTTAAAATTTTTTACATATAATTTGGTACTTTTAATTTTATTTTAAGGTTTATTTTAAAAAATAGGGAAAATGTTGTCCCATTTTTATCAGCTAGTTTGTGCTTAATTTTAATTTGGGGATTTGTGGGTATAAAGCGAAGGGGGAAAAGTTACATTTTTAAAAAAAAAGCTGGAATGGTGAAAGCCATTTTTTAAAAAAATTTTTTTTTAAAGCGATAAATTTTTAAAAAGTAAAAAAGATTAAGTCAAGGCCCATTTAAACGAAGCGGTTTCGTTGTCAAAATATAAAAACATCTGTACAAACTTTTTAAATTATATTTTACAACTTTTTTCCTAAAAAAAAAAAAAAAAAAAAAGGGGGGGGGGAGGGAGGGGCAAAACTTTTAAAGGTTTTAAACCCAAAAATTTGGGTTATGTCAGCTAGAAAGTCAAACCCCTCTAGTGTACGTTTATAGACCACAAGGGGACAATGTTTTAGTCAATTTGGGCTAAAAAAAAACGGCACTCTACCCCAAAGGAAACGGTGGTACAGGGAATACTCGGACCTTTGGCCATCCCATTTCGTATACTTGGCCAATAGCTTTTTGCAAACTCTCTTTTAACTTTTTCCCAAAGCTCCCCCCCCGAGCTAGCTTTTTTTTCAAAGGGATTATAAGCCCAAGCAGGCTTTATGCGTAGAAGCCATACCCCCCAAAAAAATAAAAATCCGGACCCCGGGCAACGTTCTTATATAGTACTGAAAAATTTTTTTTAAAGTGGGGGTTTTTACTGACCGGGTTGGGGGTTTGTAACAAACCCGCTTTTTGTAGGTGACGTCCAATAAAGTAAGGGGTTTCTTAACAAAACCAATCCCCAGAATTCCATTTACTGTTGCGTTATTTAAAGGGGTTTTTGGGAGTTTGTAAAACAGGTTTTTTTTTTTTAAATCGTTGGATGGCCCCACCGAAAAAGGGTTTTTTTGCAAAAAAAAAGGGGTAAAATATTCCTCATATCATTTTTTGTGGGGTAAAACGGGGACACGTCCCTATGGATTTCATCGCTGAAATAAACCCAACAAGGGTTTTCAGATAAAGATAGTCTACCCTCCCCACCTCAAAAAACCCGGGGGCGACAAAAACCTGTCTTTAAAAACTTTTCTTTGGAAACTTTTGGGTCCCCAAATTTTTAAAACAACAACCTCGTTCGTTTTGGGAAATCACCCAGTCCATCACCCACCCGCCCAAATAAATCACCCCCAAACCCGCCCCAAAACCTCCCTCAATGTAAAACGATATTGAAAGGGTCGATCAAACGGGCTGCAGGAGGCTGTTTGAAAAGGTTGGGAAGAGGCTATTTGGGATAGCAGCAAAGTAGAAAACGGTGAAGCCCTAAAGTTGTACTTTTGGTAAAAAAAATTAATAAAAAAAAAAAGAAAAAAAAAAACCTTCTTTACAAAAACAATTTAAAAAGGAACTTGTTCTGTGCAAAAAGGGTTTTTTTAAAAAAAACACTCCTCTTGACCTTGAAACCCGGGCCACTTTCATCCATGCTATTTTTTTTACTTAAAAAACTTATTAATTAGTTTAATTTAAAAATTTAAAAAAGAAAAAGTTAAAGGGGTTTAATTTTTAACCCGAAGCGGAAAAAATTGTTGTAAAAAAATTATAAAAAAATTGTACTACAAATGTTTTTTAAAATTTATATATAAAAATTCAATTTTTTTTCCCAAAACTTAAAAAAAAAAACTAGTGTTTAGAAATTTCAAAAACAAAAGAAAAACATGCAGCAACAGAAAAGACAGAAAAGGAAGAAAGAAACATGTAACTCCCAGAAAGACAAAAACCAGGAAAGAAAACTTTTTCCCTAAAAGAGAAAAACATTTTTGGATTAGTACAAAAAATATGGGGAAATTTGGGTAAATTATATTTTTTTTAAATTTAATTTACAATTTAAAAAAACCCCTTTTTTTTTTTGAAAATATTTCCTTTGTTTCTTAAAGTTTCTAAAAGACAAAAATTCCAAGCGCGTCGAAAAAGTTTTTTGGTAAAAGTCCCCCACAGTTTTCATAGAAGTAGGACCCAAACCCCTTACCCAGAGGGAAAGGAAAAATTAATAACCCCCATATCTCACTAACGTAATACAAAAAAATCTTTTCGCCCCCACCCTTTTAAATGTAACAAAAGCCCCGGGTCTTTTCCACAAAAGTTTTAAAGTGTTTTTGGCGGTTTTAAATAAAAATATTATTTCAACTCCATTTTTTAAATATCAAAAAAAACCAAAAATTTAAAATTGGGAAACGATTTTATAAAAAAATAAAAACAAAATTAACCCTTTATAAAAAATTTAAGTTTTTATTTTTAAAAATATGTTTTGGTACTGTAATTATATTAGGGATAGTTATAAATACGACATTTTGTACCATTGTTTTGGGAAAAGTTTGTTTGTGCTTAATTTTAATTTGCGATATGTAGTATAAAAGCGAAGGAGGAAAGTTACATTTTATAAAAAAAGGGCATGAGAATGTTTACCCATTCTCTTAAAAAATTTAAATTAATACGATGAATTAAAAGAAAAAAAAGTTTTAAGTTCAAGGTCTTTTTAAAAAACCGAAGGGGAAAATCGTTGTAAAAATATAAAACATCTGTACTAAAAAAATTGGATTATTTTTTAACAACTTTTTTCCTTTTAAAAAAAAAAAAAAAAAAAAAGGGGGGGGAGGGGGGGGCCCAAAAAAATTTTAAAGGTTTTTTTTTAAATTGTTATGCCCGCTGGGAAAGAAAAACCCCTTAGGGGAAATAATAAAACCAAAAAAGGGGGGAGCAATGTTTTAGCCCAAATTGCTGCAAAAACCCGGGAAATTTTCACCATGTACGGGGTAATGAATACTGGGACCATAGATAAAACTTCTGTATATTTGGGGCCCAATAGCTCTCCCAAATCCTCTATTACTTTTTAAACCAGCTCCTCCCTCGAGCTAGCTTTTCTTCAAAGGGGATTAAAAAGCGCACGGGGCCATATGCGTAGAACCCCTATCCCCCAATAATGCTAACCCGGGACACAGCAACGTTCTTATATATACTGAAAATTGTTTAAGTGGGGGGGTAGAAACCTGACCAGGTGGGGGGTATTTAAAATTTAACCCCGTCTTGAAAGGTGACGTCACAATCAAGAAATTTGTTTCTTAACTAAACCAATCACAGAATTCCATTTACTTTTGCGTTACTTAAGGATTTTGCATTTTGGGTAAAACAGTTCATATTTTGAGATGGTCCCACCGACAATGTTTTTTTGTAAAACAAAGGGGGAAAATTTTTCCTCATACCCAAAAATAGTAAAAGTAGACGAGGACAAAGTCCCTTTTGGTTTTCTTCGCTAAAATTTTCAACAAACAATTTTTTCAGATGATGTTTGGTTTTACCCCCCAAACCCCTTTCCAAACAGGGCCAGGCGACAAACCCCTTTGTCTTTGAAACGTCGGGGAAACTTTGGGGACCCCCCAATTTCAACCAACCTCGTGCGTTTTTGGAAATTCACCCAGCCCAAACATCACCCAGGTCCATCATCACCGCCAAAAACCGAAAAACCCCCCTAAAGGGTAAAAACAAATTTTGGGAAAAGGGGTCGATCAAACTCCCTTCCGGGGGGCTTTTTTGTACGTTAAAAAGGGGGCCTTTTTTAAAGGATAGCAGCAAAGATAGTACCGGGGGGGAAAAACTAATTTTTTGTACATTTGTAAATAAAATTAATAAAAAAGAAAAAAGAAAAAAAAACCTTCTTGTACAAAAAAACAAAAATTTTTTTGGGAAAAGAATTTGTTCTGTGCAAAAAATTTTTTTTTTAAAAAAACATCCTCTTGCCCTTTAAAAAACCCGGGGAACTTTCATCCATCGCTAAAATCCTTTTACTTAAAAAAACTTTTTTAAATTGTGAAAAAATTTATAAAGTAAAAAGTTTAAAGTTCAAGGAAATTTTAAAAACGAAGGGGAAAAAAATTGTTGCCCAAAATTTATAAAAAAATTCTGTACTACAAATGTTTAAATTATTTTTATAAAAATTAATAAAATTTCATTCCAAACTTAGAAAAAAATAGTTTTTTACATTCAAAACATAAGCAAAAATGCAGCTTCAGAAAAGACAAAAAAGGGAAAAAGAAGAGAAACATTTTAACTCCCAGAAAGAAAAACAACGGGAAAAAAAACCCTTTTTCCTAAAAGAGAAAAACAAAATTTGTTTTAGTACAAATAATTTTTGGAAATAGGGTGAATTTTTTTTTTCTTAAAAATTTCCGAATTAAACTCTTTTGTAATCCCTTCCCCTTTTTTTGAATTTTTCAAAAAGACTTTAAATACAACCCAAGCGTCGCAAAAAGTGTTTTTGGTGAAAGTCCTCCACAGTATTCTCTAAATTTTGGGGCCCAAAACCCTTCCCCAGAGGGCAGGAAAAATAACTAACCTCATATCCCCTTTTAAATAGAAATTACAATATATCATTTCGCCCCGAATCCTTTATGAAAGGGCAAAAGCCCCTGTCATTCCCACAGATGTTTTAAAGTGAAAGGGCGGTTTAAATAAAAAAAAAAAAAAGTCAACTCCATTTTTTATTTTTTCAAAAAAAACCCAATTTTTAAATTTGGGAAAAAATGATTTTTAATCCCAAAATAAAAATCACAAAAACCCCTTATATTAAAATATTTTTTTATATTTAACATATGAATTTGGTACTGAAATTTTATATTAGGGGAATTTTTAAAAAATTTTTCGTACATTTTTGTACCATTGTTTGCAGCTTTTTGTGCTTAATGTAATTTGCGATATGTAATAAAAGGGCGGGGGGAGGAAATTTTACTTTTTTTAAAACAAGCATAGAAAAGGTTTGTAACCCTTTTCTCTTAAAACTTATTAATAGCGAGAATTATAAAGTATAAAAAGTTTAAATTTTTTAAAGGGTCTTTTAAAAACGAAGGGGAAAAATCTTTGTAAAATATAAAACATCTGTATTTAAAAAATTTTATTATTTTTTGGCCCAATTTTTTCCTAAAAAAAAAAAAAAAAAAAAGGGGGGGGGAGGGAGGGGCCAAAAAAATTTTAAGGGTTTTTTAAACAAAAAATTTTTTTGGTCAGCTAAAAAAGTCAAACCCTCTAGTGTACGATATAGCCCCACAAGGGGAGAAAAGTTTTAGTCTTTTTGCTGTTTATAACGGCATCACACCATGTACGGTGGTAAAATAAATTACTCGACCAAAAGCATAAAATTCTGAAATTTTGGCCAATAGCCCCTGCAAAACCTCTATTACTTTTTTCCCAGCCCCCCTCCCTCGAGTTTGCTTTCCTTCTAAGGAAAAAAAGCGAAAAAGGCATTTTGCGTAAAAAGCCATATCCCCCAATAATGAAAAATTTTCCGGAAACACCCAACGTTTTAATTTACTGCCCAATTTTTTAAGGGGGGGTTTATTTTAACGGGCCGGGGGGGGGGTAGTAACAAAACCGCTCTTGTAGGTGCTTTCACAACCCAAGTAATGTATTTTAAAAACAAACCCAATCACAGAATTCCATTTTACTGTTGCTTTACTTAAGGAGTTGCGTTTGAAAAACGTTCATATCGTTGGATGGCCCCCAACCGACAATGTGTTTTGAAACAAAGGGGGTAAATATTCCTCATTTAAATAATTGTAAAGTAACAGGACGACGTCCCTATGGATTTCATGGGCCGAAACCCAACAAAAAACGTTTTTGTTGATAAATAGTAACCCTCCACCACCTCAAACAGCCAGGCGACAACCCCTTGCCCATTGAAACTTTCTTTGGAAACATTGGGACCCAAATTTTTCAACAAAAAACCCGTCCCGTTTTGGGAAATCACCCACCCCCATCATCACCCGTCCATCATAAACCGCCAACCCGACAACCCCCCTCAATGTAAACGTTTTAAAAAGGGGGGCGATAAAACGGGCTGCAGGGGGCTTTTTGTACGTTAGGAAGAGGCTATTTGGGGGTTTAGCAGCGAAGTTTGTAGGGGTGAAGCCCTAAAGTTGTACATTTGTAAAAAAAAAAATTAAAAAAAAAGAAAAAAAAAAAAAAAACCTTATTGTACAGAAAAATTTTTGAAAGAACTTGTTCTGTGCAAAAAAGGTTTTTTTTTAAAAACACCCCCTTTGCCCTTGAAACCCGGGGAAACATCATCCATCGCTAGACCCTTTTTTAACTTTTTAAAAACTTATTAATTATGATGAATTATAAAGTAAAAAAGAAAAGTTCAATTTAATTTAAACAAAGGGGAAACCCCCAAAAATTGGGGTTGCCCCAAAATTAAAAAATTAAAAAAATTTGTTCCCCCAAACCAAAAATGTTTTAATTATTTAAATTTTAAAATAATATTCAAATTTCTTTTCCAAAACCCATTTAAAAAAAACCTAGTGTTTAGAAATTCCCCAAACAAAAAGCAAACATGCGCTACAGAAAAAAAACGAAAAGGGAAAGAAAGAGAAAAAATGTAATTACAGAAAAAACCCCCAACGGGAAAGGAAAACCCCATTTTTCCCTGAAAGAAAAAAACCCCCCATATTTGATTAGAAACAAAAAATAATTGGAATAGGGTAAATTTATTTTTTCTTAATTTTAATAACGAATTTAAAATTTCTTTTGTAATCCCTTCCATTTTCCTTGAAGTTTCTAAAAGCATTAAATACCAACAAGCGCCCCCGCAAAAAGTTTTTTGGGGTGAAAGTCCCCCCCTCCTCGTTTTTCTAGAAGTGGGACCAAATCCCTTACCCAAAGGGGCAGGAAAAATTTTTAAAAAACCCTCATATCTCCCCAAACCCAATTTTTTAATACAATATATCTTTCGCTCCCCACCCCTTTATGTAAGCTAAACCCCCCTGTAATTTCCACAGATGTTTTGAAGTGAAAAGGCGGTTTTAAATAAAATTATATAGTCAACCCTTCCATTATTTATATAAAATAAAAACCAAAAAAATTAATTTGGAAATGATGTTAAAACAAAAAAAAAAATCCAAAAAATTCCTTTTTTTAAAATATTTTTTATTTTTTAACATATAAATTTTTTTTACGGGAAAAATTTTAACGGAATTTTTTTTAAAACGTTAATTTGTTCCTTTTTAAAAAAGCAGCTAATTTGTCCCTTAATTTTAATTTTGGGGTTTTGAGTTTAAAAGGGGAAGGGGTAAAGTTACTTTTTATAAAACCCCTTGAGAATGGTGTAGCCAACAACCTTTTTGGGGTTTGGGCGTCGGTAATCTAGAAGAGATGGCAGGCTGTTTTTTTTTTAAAGGGGGGTAAATTTGAAATTGGTCTTTTTGGAAAAACCCCCCTTTTCAAAAGTTTTTAAACCGTAAAGGCGACCCTTCCAAAAGGGAAATAATGGGTTAAAAGTCTCTGAAAAAGGAAAAACCCATGTTTTCCCCAACTGCAGCTTCTATTGCGAAATGTTGAAGTTGTGACTAGATTTGGGGTTCTTTTTATAGTTGGTTTTTTATAGGATTTTGGTTTTCCCCCTACTTTAGTTTTTTCCTTGTTTCCCACATTTTATTACCCTTTCGTTTTGGGGGTAAAATTGCGTTTTATTTGTCTTTTTATGTTTAAAATCTATTTCCGCGGGACTTTATTTTTAAACCCAAAGTCTTTTTGCTGCTAAGTTTATTTTTTATTTTCGAACCCGTTTATAAACAACTTATTTGGGTGAGATTTTTTTTTAAATAAATTTTTTCATTTGGAAATAAATATTTATAATTTTTTAAATTTATAAAGAATTTTTATTTTTTTTTTTTTAGATTTCTCCCGTATAACAACAAATGGTTGTTAGAACATTAAAATTTATTATTCATGTAAAAAACATACGTCTTTTTTTTATTTTTTTGTTTTTAAATTTTAAAAATTTAAAATTGTTTTATAACTTAAACAAAATTTTGAAAAAAGGGTTAACTTTTTACTCAAGTTGTTTTTTCCCTAACAAAAAAATTAGGGACATGGGAAAAATATTTTTTGCAAAAACCACGTTAGGAAATTTGATGAAATATTCTTTTTTAGCAAAAAAAGTTTAACATCACCTTTTATTTTAGGCCTAACTTCTTATTTTTTCCAAGTTTCCTTGGCTTTTTTCGCCCTTATATTTTTATTTTTGTATTTTTTTTACTTAGAATAATTTAAGTTTTTAAAGGATTAAATTATGGTAAAATTAAAAACAGTATACTAAAAAATAATCAACTTTTCTAATGACTAAACCGTTTTAAAAAGGGTCTTTTGCTCTTAAAAATACCCTAAAAAAGTGTTTTTCAGAACAACGTGGAAGGGGAAAACTTCCCGGGTTTAAAGGGTTTTCGCTCCCCTGAGCTAAAGGGCCAAGAAATTTCATCGCCCTTGCGAAATTATTATATGGGTTTGCTTGACAATCTACTCACAGATATTTTCGCACGGGTTCTTTCGCTAAAAATGTAAACTAGAGGGTTTTTTTACTAAATTCTTTTTATTTACCCATAAAGCTTGTGAGGTAGGTTCGATTTTGGGTTTAAACCCTTAAAGATAAAATATGATATGTTTGGTAAGCAAAAGGGTTTCTGGTAGTTAATGGTTACTTGTAAAAGAGGAGCGTTGTTTTTGGAAAAACCCCTAAAAAAAAAACCCCCAAATTTGGTTTTTCTTGCAAAAAACTAAAAATTTTGGGGTTTTATCCCCTTTTTTTTAAAAGTGTTTTTTTTTTCCCTTTGAAAATTTTTTTGTTTTCCCTTTTCCAATTTTTCCCCTTGCCATTTTATTTTTTTATGAACCTGCTGGTAATTGTAAATTCATCGGGTTTCTTTTCCTTTTCCCAAATTGTTGTCAACATTTTTTAAGATTTAATTTGAAGTTTTTTTAATTAACGTTTTTGTTATTTTTGGGAATAGAGTTGAACGTTGTAAAATCCAGCAGTGCTGCTTTCCACAATTTACCTTTTTCCTTTCCTTAACGCAAAAAAAAAAGTACACTGGAAATTTTTGATGAATTCCCTGTAAAGTACACTGTATAAAAAGACATTTTAAAAGGCTGACTAACACTTGTAGCTAAGAACTTTTAAAACATAAATGTCTGAAAAAATTGGGGTTCTGACGGTTGTTGTCTTGTGTAATTGTAGTTTTATATGATCACGAACGGTTACAAAGTTTAAAATTTTTTTATAAGGTTTAGGAATTTTTTTTGGCGTTTTCACCGCTTAGAAGCTAGTTTTATTTTTATGAAAAAATTTAAAAAAATTTTGTGTCTTACTAAATTATACGTTAAAAAATCTAGACAATCAAGTATTTTTAAAAAAAAATTTAAATAATTAGGGGGTTTGGTGTTTGGTGGAACAAAGGCGTTGTAGTTAAAAAAAAAAAAAAAAAAAAAAAAAAAAAAAAAAAAAAAAAAAAAAAAAAAAAAAAAAAAAAAAAAAAAAAATTTAAAAAAAAAAAAAAAATAAAAAAAAAACAAGTTAAGGTTTTAAAAAAACCGGGTGAAACCCCTTTAAGGGGGGGCCCCCCCGGGAAATTTGAAAAAAAAAACTTAAATATAGAATACTAAACAAAAATTAAAAAAACCTTTTAAAGGTTTAAAAAAAACCAAAAAAGGGGGTTTTTTGGGGTTTATAATTTAAAAATGAAAAAGGTTTGAAAATTTTTTTTTTAAAAAAACTAAAAAATTTTAAAAGGGTTTTTTAATATTAATAAAATTTATTTTTGGGTTCGACCAGAAAGGTTTAAATATTCCGTATTGGAATTTTTTGGGAAGGTTGAAAACTTCCTTTGGGGTCCGTTAAAAAAAACTTTTTTGGGAAAAATGGGTATGTTTTGGTTTTAAAAAAGAAACCCGGTCCAAAAGGCCTGGGGAAAGGTTTAAAAGGAAACAAAAATTTTAAAAAGAATTTTCGAAAATTTTTAATTTTTTTTTTTTGGTTTTTGGGAAAAAATTACTGTTTTTATTAATGTAATAAAAAATTTTTCAGAAAAATAAATAATTGAAAATAATAAAAAATTGGGTAATATTGAAAATTGGTTTTTGGGTTATTTCAAGTTAAAAAACCCTTGCCCTTTTTGTTTGTTGCGTTTTGTGGGTGTATGGGTTTTTTTGGAAAAAAAATTTCCCCCTTTCCCCGGGTTGTGGTCCCCGCCCCAGACCCAATTTGTTTTTTTTTTTTTTTAAAAATGGGGTCCCAAGAATTAAACCGTTTTTAACACTTTTAACAAAAAACCCTTAAAAAAATATTTTTTTAAATTTTAAAAAGGGGTTATTTTTTGTTTAATTAAATTTTTTATTTCCTTGAACCCCCCTTTTTTTTAAAAGGGGGGGAATTTTCCAAGGGGGAAATTTTTGGGGAAGGTTTTTGGGGTTTTCCCTCAAAAATTTAAAAGGGGTTCCTTTAATGGGGGGGGGCAAAAAGAGCTTTGGGGGAAAATTTTAAAAACTTAAAAGGGGGGTTATATTTTAAAACAGGGGGGAACCCAAGGGGGTTTCCCTTTATTTTTAAAATGCAAATTGGGGTTCTTTGTTAAATGTTGGGGGGGGGCGGGTTTAAAAGGGATACCACAGGGGGGAAAAGGGGGAAGGGGGGGGGGAAACTTTTTTTTTGGGGGGGTACCGGAAATGAAATTTGGGGGGGGGGGGTAAAAAAAAAATTTGGGGGGGTACCCCGGGGGGGATTTTTTTTTTTTTGGGGGGGATTTTTGGGGGGGTTAAATTAGGACTTTTTTCAAATTTTCTTGGTTTCTTAGTGTTTTTTCTTAGAAAAATTTGGGGGGGTTTGGAAAAAATTGGGGGAAAAGGGAGGTCGTTTTAATAAATTTAACTTGGGGGCTTGGAGGATTTTGGAAAAGGATTTGGGGGTCTAGGGCCCCGGGGGTTTTGGGGGGACCCCCCCTTGGGGGGGTTTAAAATCAGGGCTATGGGGGGCGCACATCTTGGGGATTGGTCCCAAAGGGGGGAATTTGGGGGAATTATAAGGGGGGAAGGGGGGGATTAGAATATTTTATTTAGGGAGTTTCCCCCGGGCCAATTGGGGGAATCCCGGGGGGGGGGGTCCAGGGAAAAGGGGGGGATAGGGAATTTTTGTTTAAGGGGGGGGCTCGGGTTTCCCCCCCACCTGGGTTGGGGGGGGGCCAAAAATTGGGGGTTGGGTTTGGGGGGTTTAATTTGGGGTTTTTTTTGGGGGCCAAGGGGAAAGAAAAATTTAACCTCCTTGGTTCATTGGTCTACCAAACAAAATTGGGGGGGAAAAAAAAAGGGGGGGGGGGATTTAAATTTAAAAGGGGAAACCCCCTTATTTGATTTTTTTTTTTTAAAAAATTTCAATTTTTTTTTGGTCTTTTTTTAATTTTTTATTTTTTTTAAGCATTTTTTTTGGGAGACCCCCTTTTTTTACATCGTTTTTGGGTTCTATAAAAATTTGGAAATTTTTAAACATCGATGTTGAAACTATTAAATAGGTAATTTATTTTGAAAAAAAATTGCCCTAAAATCTTTTTAAAATTTTAAATTTTTTTTGTTAGAAAAAGCATTTTTTACATTTTTTTTCTAAAAGTCTCCCTTGGTAGGGAAATATATTAACACTTTGACTGTCAAGGGCCAAATGATATCGGCTTTGTAGTTTTACCAAAAACCCCCAGAGGCGGGAATACATCAGTTTCCCAAACTTATACCCAAAACCCCCCGGGGGTCGTCCCAAAAAACCGCTCCGAGACGATTTTAATCGGATTTTAGTAATGGTTCCACAGTTTGTTTTTTATAGAAATTAATGGTATTTTCTCTTAAAAGGGGGAATTTTAGGCCCTCTTTAAGACAATAGCTTTAAAACAAGGGTTTTATTTAATTTAGTAAATTAAAAAAAAAACGTTTAAAAAAAAAATTATTGCATTGATGTAGATGTTTGTGCAAAATATAAACACATTTTTAATAAGCGGTATATAGTGTTGAAAAAAATTTTTGGTTATTACTTTTTTTAAATTTAGGTTTTTTCCCGGGTTATTTTTTTTTTAATATTTTGTGATGGAAATTACTTTTTTCTCACGCACTCCTGGGAATTTTTTGAATTGTTTTTTGGAAAAAATAACGGGGTGTTGTCTTTAAATTTTGGGTTTTAAAAAATCAAATTTTTTAAATTTTAACATTTCAGGCACTTCTGGAACAATAAAATTACAAATTACAAGTCCAAAATTTAGTTTAAAGGTCACCCAAAATCTTTAAAAAAAAAAAAGGGGAAAGGGTTGTTTTATAAAGGTAGTAAGAGATAACTTTTTTAGCCAAAAAAATTATTCTCCAGCCCCGGGCCAAAACCCCATGCTGCATAACAATACAACAACCCTTTCCCAATTTTTTTAAATATCTTCAGGTGTTGTAAAATATGTTTTTGATGCCTTTAGATCCCCCAACCGCAAAATTTTGGGTACTATTTGAATTTTAAAAGGCATCAGTGTTTGTATATGAAATAAAAAAATTAATGTAGTTTTTTTTAAAAAAAATAAAAAAAGGTTTGTGCGGGTTTTTTTGGGTGGGTTTCCTTTTGACTACTTAGATGCTAAACCAAAACATGCAATATACCCCGACTACTTAGATGCTAAAACCCAAAAAAACATGCAATATATCTACTAAAGAAAGGGCTTGCACAAACACAAATAATTTTAAGAGTAAAGAATAATGTAAGGCCCCTGAAAAAAAAAGACCGACAGTTAGATAAACAAATTGCCCCACTGTTGGGTTTTTGGCCCCCTTGTTTCCCGGACCGGGGGTTATGGTTTTTTTTAAAAGTACGAAAAACACTCCCCATGGGGAGAGTGGCACGGGCTAACTTACCCCCAACAAGGTGAGCTTAAGGGGAAAACGCGAGCTCAGCCCCCAGAAAAAACCACGGCCCCGAAAAAAAGGGCCCAAAACCCGAATTAGTATTTTTAAAACCCAAGAAAAAGCTGAAAGGGGAAAACAACGATTATTTATATTAATACAAAAATTATGACAGGGTTTTGGGGAAGGTTTTGAAAGGCCTCAGAAAAACCACTCTCCCGGAAAAAAGACGGGGTTTTGGATGCACTTTGGGGGATGGTTTTGCGGGCCTTAAAAAACAGAAAAAGTGCAAGGAAGGGGGTTTTTGGAAAGGGTTTTGTTTGAGGAAGGGTAAAGCGGGTGCTGAGGGACCCCCGCGGTATTCTCGAGAAAACCTTCAAAAGGGAATTGGCTTTTCAACGACTTTTGGGGTTTTTTTCCCCGGGCCCCCAGAACAACAATCTTTTTGAGGATAGACATAAGGATAAGCCTTTTTTTGGGACCCGGGTTTTGGGTTGTCCGTAAAAAAAATAATTTAAAGGGAAAAAAAAAGTCTTTGGGCCCGGGTTTGGGTTTCCGTAAAAAATTTGATTTAAAAAGGAAAGGAAATTAGGGGGAGAGATGTCTAAAATAAAACTCGGGATTGGCTGCTACCCTGAAGCAAGCTGGGGGTAGGCAGGCAGGCGGGAAGGTTCGGGAGTGGGCGGGCATGAAGAGGGCAGGCAGGGGTTTTTCTGGGTGGGCTGTTTTGAAGGGGCGTTGATCAAAAGGAGATGTTGATCGGGAGCGGAGTTAAAGAAGTGTTTAACCGTTTTTCAAGATTTTCGCGTTTATATGGGTTTCGCGGGAAGGGGGGGGGGGTCTCTTCTGATTGGTTTTTTTTTATATATTTTAATTTTTTTTTCCCTTTTCCTTTTCCAAGGGTTAAAAGCCAAAATTTAAAAAAAACCTGTTACCTAATACATATAAAATATGATTAAACATTGAAAAAAGCTATGAATAAAATAATAAAAATCCAAAAACCCTTTGACGAATAACTAGTTGAAAACTTTTAGGGGGGGGGGAAGCGAGCATGCATTTTCAAATTTTAAATTTTTTGCCCTGCATGTCTTCGTATTGTTTGAAAGTAGGTCAAGGTCATAAAACCCTTTTAAAAAAAATTGTTGGGGCCCCTGAAAAGGGCCTTTTGGGGCCCCTTTAAAAAGGGGGCCCGTTTGGGCCCCTGAAAAGGACCTTTTTGGGCCCCTTTAAAAGGGCCTTTTGGGGGTCCCGGGAAAAGGACCGTTTGGGTCCTGAAAAAGAACCTTTTTGATAGAATGGAAAAAAAAGGGGTTTTAAAGGGGAAAGTAGGGTTTTAAAGGGGGAGAAAGGGCCCTCCACCCCTGATGCCCCCAAGGGGCGTTGCGAATAATTTATTTGTCGCTTATTTGGATGTTCAGGGTTTAAAAGTCCGCGAGGAAAACTTTATTTTGGTAGCTTTTTACCCCCCACTTTCCCCAAGGGGCTACTTTTCGCGATTTTGAAATCCCTTTGGGACATGAAATATTTTTTCCCCCCGGTTTTAAAGGGGGGGGTTTTTATTCGAAACCGTTTTGGGGGGGAATTCCCCCTTTGTTTGGGAGTCCCTTTGGGCTCCCTTGAGGAGGCCTTTTCCGTTTCCCGGCTTGTGTTTGGAAACCACAATACTCCCCAGAGTGCTTGGCTTTTCCGCATCCCCTCCCCTTTTTTGCCCCGCGCAGGAACGGGTTGCGTGAAAGGGGAGGTCGGGAAAAGCTTCTGCTCGCCTTTTTGGTACTCTTGAAGGTTTGGGCATTTTCCCTCAAAGGGCGGAGGGGGGAGGTAGGGGAGCCCGAAGGGGCACGAAGAAAAAAAAAGGGGATAAAATTTGGCTGGTAGGGGGTTTGGGAAGAAAGTCGAAGGCGGAAAAAAAGGGGTTTATTGTGGAAAAATTCAGGGGGCTGGTGGGGGGGTGTGGGAAAGGTAGTCGAAGGAAGTGGAATTGAAAGAGATGCGCGGTGGTAGGGGAAGGGCAGAAAGTCGAAGGGGGAAGGCAATATTTTTAGGGGTTGGGGGAGGAAAAAGTCTTTTTTTGAGGTAGAAGATTTTTTAGGGAAAAGCTGCTTGGGGCCCACCTTCCCAGGTTTTTTAAGTCATGCCCGGCCGCCTCTAGGAGCCTGCTTGGGGATGGAAACTCTGGGGACGGTTTCCCCAGACTGTGGCGGGGTTTTTTGGTTTTCCACGCGGGGATCCATAGAAAAAGACGGTTTTGGTGGTTAGTTTGGTGCTATGGTAGATGCTGGTAAAAAAATGATTCCTGCAGGCTGCGATCCTAGTTTTCTCTATTCAGTGGGGGGCGTGGTTTCCCTGTGATTGGGTTTTTGGGAGGTTGCTCCAATCAGGAACAAGAAAATTTACAAACTTGCTTTTTCCTGAAGGATCATTCTTGATCTAAGAGAACATTAGGGGCCAAGAAAAACTACTCCAAAGTTCCTAAAACCCTTTTTTTACATCTACTATGATACAAAATACGTTTAAGTTAAAAAAAGGGTTTTATTTAAACCCAAAACGCCCCCTTTTTTCGTTAAAAAATGGAAATTTTGGGAAACCCACCCTTTCCCCCAGTAATTTTATTTTCGTGTGTGTGTTTGTGTGTGTTTTGGGGTGTGTGTTGTGTGGTGTTTGGGTGGTGTGGGTTTGTGTTTGTGTGTGTGTGTGTGTGTGTGTTGTAATAATTAAAATTTAGCTTGATGCACTAGATACCTAACCCGTAAAAAGGGAAGGGAAAATCAAGCTTTCACTACATAACGTTAAAAGGGAAAAGGGGGGAAATCCTGGGGAAAAAAAAATAACCCCGGACTGGTGTTCCGGAGGGAGGCTCTGTCCTTGCCAAGGTGCTTTAAAGGGTGGAGACTTTCGGGGGGTATCCCGAGGGGGGGCCGGGGGGCTGAAACGCCATATGACCTGTTGTAAGGGGCTGAGTGGCTGGAGCTGCCCTACGCCAAACCCTGCTCCGTTGGTGAAACTTGAAGAAGTGTTTTGTTCTTTCCTTTTGAAAAGGCTTGGGGGAGTGGGGAGCGTTGTGAACGCGCGAAAAATCCACCTGAGGGAATTTTCTTTGGTAAAGATGTCCCAGACATCGGTTTTAAAATTTAACCCCGTATTGTTTTCGCTCTTTCAAAACTTATCTTTGAATAAGATTGTGCTCCCCTGTGTTAAGCCTTTGAATTTTAACATTTGCTTCTTTTTCCCCCGGTCTTTTTCTTAGCTTTCTCATACAAAAAAGGATGTTAAAACTTGAGTAAAACACCTTTTTAAAACTTACTATTTTTTTGGGTTTTTTTACCTCTAAAATTTTTTATTATTAATTCACATATACCCTTTTCAAAAAGCACTTTCCCAACCCCAATCACTTTTAAAATTTTCTATGCAAAAGGGTCTAGTTTCCCTTATTTTACCGGGGGATATACACTTTTTCGACGCTTGCTTGTATTTATGTCTTTTAGAAAAAATTCAAGAAGAAGGAAGTATTACAAAAAAAAATTTAAATTTTGTATTATTTAAAAAAAATATTAAAACCCTATTTTCCCCATATTTTTTGTACTAATCATATATTTTTTTCCCCTTTCAGGAAAAATGTTTTCTTCCTGTTGTGTCTTTTTTGTATTTTTATGTTTCTCTTCTTCCTTTTCTGTTTTTTTCTGTAAACTGCATTTTGCTTATGTTTTGAATGCTTAAAAAACTAGTTTTTTTCTAAGTTTGGAAAGATTTTGATTTTTTAAAAACAAACTAGCTGTACCCACCCGCTTCCCCAATCATAATATTGAGTATGGTTTTTGAAACCCCAATAGCTGAAAGAATTTTGAGCATTTTTGCTTCTTCTTTCCAATTTTTAGTTTTTTGGAGGCTTTTCATAAAAAGTAAACTGCAAAAAAAAATTTAAATTTTTTTTTTTTTTATTTTCCAAAGTTTTTACCAAAATGTTTTAAAATTTCCGAGGAAAAAAAAGGGGTTAACACCAAAAAACACAACACCTTATCAAAATAAAAGTAGTGTGTTTCCCACCCAAGGTGAAATTTTAGAACTTTAAAAAAAAATCCCAAAACATTACAGTACTGGTTTTTGTGGAACCCTTTAATTGCTTATTGGCAGTGAAACAAAATTAAACCACACATTTATATGTTTTTTGTAAACAAATTTAGATTTTCCATTTTAATAACTGGGATTTTTTAAAGGGGGCCCGTGGGGGCGGGCCCCTGTGGGCGGATCTTTCATTTAAACTTCACAGAAACCCTCTCGGGGTATACAAAACAACATTTCCCCCAAAATTTTATGGGCGATTGGTTTGGTGGTTTGGGAGCACATAAACTTAAAATATAAAAATATATAAAAAAAACATTCCCCTTTTATAAATATAAAATTATAATATTTGTTTGTACGATTTTTTTTTAATTTTGACCCAAAGATTTTCCGGGTTCGTTTAAATTTCCCCTTTAATTTTTTCTTTTTATTTTTTAATTCATTTACAATTAATAAGTTTTATAAAGTTTTTAAGGGGTTAGCGGGTGGTTTATGTGTCACGGGTTTCCAAAGGTTTAAAGAAAGGGGTGTTTTTTAAAAAAAAACCCTTTTTGCACAGAACAAGTTCTTTCCCAAAAAGTTCTGTAAAAAGAAGGTTTTTTTTTTTTTTTTTAATTTTTTTTTTAATTTTTTTTACAAATGTAAAAACTTTTTTTTTTTAAACCCTACTATCTTTGCTGCTATCCTCAAAAAAGCCTCTTCCTAACGTAAACACCTCCTGCAGCAGTTTGATCGCCCCTTTCAATATCAATTTACATTGAGGGAGGTTTGTCGGGTGTTGGCGGGGATGATGTACTGGGGGATCCAAAGCGGGACGGGTTTTTGTTTTAATTTGGGGGTCCCAATGTTCCACGACGGGTTTTAATGACAGGTGGTTTTCGCCCCGGCTGTTTGAGGTGGGTGGAGGGGGACTATCATCATCTGAAAAAGTTTGTTTGTTTTTTTTCAGCGAAAGGGAAAACCCCTAGGGACGGGCGTCCTCGTCCCCACTTCACTATTAATTATATTAGGAAAATTTACCCCTTTTTTTCAAAAAAACATTTCGGTGGGAGCCATCTCAACGATTGAAAATGTTTTTCAAACTGGGAAATCCTTTAAATAACGCAACATTTAAAAAGGGAATTTTTGTGATTGGTTTGTTAAGATACATTACTTGATTGTGACGTCACCTACAAGAGGGGTTAGTTTCTACCCCCCCCCTGGCATTTTCTACCCCCAAATTAAACAATTGTCGTACTTTTATAAGAACGTTTCTGTGTCCGGATTGCATTATTGGGGGAAAATGGCTTCTTCGCAATGCCTGCTGCGCTTATAATTTCCCTTAAAAAGAAAAGCTAGCTCGAGGGGGGGGAGCCCGGGAAAAAATTTTTAGAAAAGTTTGCCCGAGATATTGGCCAAGTTTACAGAAAAGGGAAGGCCCATGGTCCAATTCAAAAACCCACCTTTCATGGGTAGAGTGGGGCCGGTTTTTAGCAAACAAAATTTACTAAAAACATTGCTCCCCCCTTTTTGGTGTTTACGTACCCGAGAGGGTTTTTACTTTATAGCTGACATAACCAAATTTAAAGTAAAACCTTAAAATTTTTTTGGGGCCCCTTTCCCCCCCCCCTTTTTTTTTTTTTAGGAAAAAAGTTTTCAAAATAAAAATCATTTGTAGTACAGTTTTTTTTATTTTTTGAAAACGATCCGCTTCGTTTAAATTTTAAACCCTTTATTTTTATCTTTTTTACTTTATAATTCATCGCTATTAATAAGTTTTATAAGTTTAAAAAAAAACCGGATCAGGATGGTTATTTTCAAGCGCGGTTTTTACTTTCCCCTTTACACAATTGTCCGTACTAAAAATTTTAAAAACGTTGCTGTGTCCGGGAAAAAGCAATTTTTTGGGGAGATATGGCTTATAATGCTTAGAAGAAAAAAAAACTAAAAACTTTCCCGGGGGAGCGGTGAAATGTAATTTGAGAAATTTACAAGCTAATTTACCCAATAAAAAAGAAGTTAAAGCTAAGGTCGAGTATTCATGTACCACCGTAAATTTTTTGTAGAGTGTCGTTATAGCAGCAAATTGCTAAAAAAATTGCCCCCTTTCCCCCCCCCCCCCCCCCCTTTGGTCTGTATCGTACACTAAAAGGTTTTTACTTTCTAGCTGACATAACCCCTTTATTGTAAAAACCCTTTAAAATTGGGTTTTTTCCCTTTTTTTTTTTTTTTGGAAAATGTTGGCAAAATTTAATCCCTTTGTAGTTTCAGATGGTTTTATATTTTGACAACGATTTCCTCCTTTGTTTAAATAACCTTGAACTTTATAATTCATCGCCCAAATTTAAAAAGTTTTTTTAAGTAAAAGGATCTAGCGATGGGGTGTTTTGTGTGATTTTGGGGAATATTTCTCCCCCCTTTTTTGCAAAACACTTGTCCCGGGGGGGGCCATCTCAACTCCTTAAGTAACCCCAACAGGTTAAAAAGGGGAAAGGGGGAAATTTCTGAAATTTTGTGATTGGTTAAAATTTAAAATACAATTTTTTATTGTTTACGTCAACAGAAATTCCCGCCTCGTATTATGGTTTTAAATTTTAAGGCTTTTTTAATTTATTACGGTTTTTTAACCCAAAAAATTTACACATTTTTTAAAAATATAAAAAGTTGGGAAATGTTTTGAATTTTACCAGAAATAAAAAAGGTCTGCAAAAGGAAACGGAAAAGGTTTGGGGGCCCGAATAATTTCCTTATTTCTTTTTTGAAATTTTTTAAAAAATTTGGCCCAAAAAAAATCTGCTCCCCCTGCTGCCAAACCCAAAAAGAGTTAAACCATAAACTAATTAAAAATTTTAAAATTTTTAAAAAATTTTACGGTTTTCATTTAAAATTATCAGAAAAAGCTTCTATTAACCCCGGGTCTTTTACTTAAGGGTTTTTCTCATACCCTTGGAGGGGGCGTTTTAAACTTGGGGGGTTAAACACATTTTTTAAAATTACTAAAAGCTTCGTAAACCCCTAGTTTCGTTATTTTCAAAAACCCATTTCGTTCAAATTTTTAAAAACATATGCACATCTAACCATTTGTACTTTTTTCAAACTGTAAAAAAAATCTCAGGATTATTGGTCCCCCCCCCCCCAATTACCATTTTACCGAGGGGATATCGTTCAATTTTTTTGGGGAAAATATTTTCATGCACACTAAAACAAATATATTATATGCAACGTATCAGGCCCCAACCCCCCCCTCCCCCCCCCCCCCCCCTTCCCAAAATTTTTATGTATTAAAAGAAAAGGGGTTTTAAACCCAAATTTTTTTGTAGTATTATCTCAGTTTTCGCAAGGGGCGTATTTCTTAACTTGGGAAAAAAAAATGGATACCCCAAAGGTTTTTGGGAAAAAGTTTTAACACCAAAAAATTTTTTAGTTTTTACAAAATAATAGTGTAAAGAAAATACAAGAGAAATTTTAAAAGAGGGCTATCAGCCACAGGGTTTTTCCTATACAAGTAATGGAGGGTTTTGGGAGCACAGTTTTAAAACTGATTTCAAAAGGGGTTTTATAGTCTTTTTTTACAGGGAAAATTTTTGACTTTTTAACATACACCCACCACATTTTTTTTCTTATTTTATTGAGGGGCGTTGGGTGTTCCCCATCACTCGCACACCAAAAACTTGCAACAGCACCCTTACGCAGCAATGTAATACAAAAATTTTTGAGTTGGTTGTGCTTGAGCTAAGGTTTGCAAATTTTTTCTTGGACTCCTGCTGGCCCTTGGAGCTGTTGGGTTGTTTGGGGGGGATTGCTACGAGTATTGAAAGTACAAAATTTTTCCCGGATGAAAAAGGGATAGACAAAGAGATTACACGTATGGTTAACATTTCAAATTTTCTGCATGTGGTCGAACCCTGAGGAAAATTTTTTGGGGCCTATTTATTTCTTTTTTAGCGATTTTGTTATATCGTCAAGAAAGATTCCTTACGTTACTAGACCCCATCGGACTGGGCGAGTGTGGGGGGGAGTTTATAATGCCCGGGGATTGAGGCAGGTGATGGGGGGGGGGGTTTAAAAAAGTTTTTCAAACCTAAAAGCGGGGCTTCGGGGGTTTATGTACCAAAAACCCACTCAGACAAGGATAACACACACCCAGGAAACCTGAGCCAGCACCCAAGTTGTTTTTTACTATGGTTTAGTCTGTAAATTTTACAAATTTTAAAATTTTTTTAATATTTTAAATTTAAAATAAAAAAAAAAAAAAACTTCTTGGGGCAGAGCAGGGCGTTCTGTCCAAAAAAAGCCTTTTTTTAAAAAATAACCAATGGCCTTGACCCAAAAAAAATTTTCCTGAGTTGAATGCTCGGTAAAGGAAGGGCAAAACTCGTATTGTTTTTAAAAATCTGCAATAAAACAAAATTTAAAGGGTGGCCCGTATTGTTTATTTCTCTGCCCAAAATTTATCTTTGAAAAAAGATTGGGCTTCTATGTTTCCCGGGTTTTAAAAATTTTAGTATTTGGTTTTTGTTTCTATCTTTTTCCTATATTTTTAAAAAATAGGTTCTATAACAGTAGGTGTAATAAAGGGTTTTTACAACACCGTTTTGGGAAAAATGTTGTGAAAAAATTTTGGTTTTTTCCCTTTTTTTTTTCTTTTCAAATTTCTTTAAAAAAATTTTTCAGCTCGTATTTTTTTTACACTCTGCAATAATACTAAAATTTAAATTTAAAATGGCTCGTAATTTTTTTAGCTCTGCAAACTTTACTTTGAATAAGATTGTGCTTCTAAAGTTCAGTTTAAAAATTTTTCGTATTTGGGTTTTGTACTATAAAATTTCCCCCATATTTAACCATGGGTTTTATAACAGTAGGGGTAATAAAGGGGGGTTTCAACACCGTTTTGGAAAAATTTTTGTGGGTTATTTAGGTTTTTTGGGCCTTTTGTTTTTTTACATTGTATCCTCCCCTTTTTTCTTTTTAAATTTTAAAAATTTTTGTTTGGGGAGTAGTGGGGAAAAATGAGGGTTTTTAAAAACAAGTTGATTCAAAAAAAACCCTGTTTAAATTAAAAGTTTTTAGTATTTGTTTAGCACTATCATTAAAATTTTGTGATTAAATTAATTAAAGTGTATTTTTTAAAGGGGTTTGGTAACATCGTTTTGGAAAAACTGGTGAACTTTTTTAGGGTTTTTCCTCTTTCATTAAGGGTTTTTCCTTTAGGTTTGTATTTACTCGTTTGATTTTGTTTTTGGGGTGTTTTAAAAATGAAAAATTTTAAATTAAATTGGATCGAATTCCCCCGTTTAAGGGGCTGATGTTGAAACATTTATAGTCTATATGCGGGGATTTTAGACTTTTTGACAAAAAAAACCCCGCTAGGATTCATGCCCAAACCCGCCACCAAATGATGTTTTTCCCCCCCTGAATTTCCTCTTTTATAAATTTCAGTTCGCGCTTTTTAACATCACTTGCCCGCCAGGTCGAAAAACAATCACAATTTAAAAATTTAACACAAATATGGAGCTGGGGGTTGCCTTTAAAGTCAGGTTGGCAAAAACTTCTTTTAGTTCTGAAAGGGGCTGGAAAAAAATTTAACCCCTATGGTTTCAATAGCGCAGGGGTATTGAGAGTACTAAGTTTCGGGAAAGGTTTTTACTGGAAACCAAAATTAAAAGTTACGGTCAAAAATTTTTATCACTTTCAAGTGGGGCGAAAAACCCCGAAAGGGAAAAATTTCGGGCCTATTTATTCATTTTCGCGATGTGTTACATCGCGAAAAAAACGACTTTTCCCTTTAAATTTTCCCAGACCGCATTTGGGACTTGACGGTGTGGGGGGAGTTTTTAAAATGCGTACTGAGGCAGTTTATGGGGAGTGAAGAAGGGTTTCAACTCTTCGCGGACTTCAGGGTTGATGTAACAAAGGGCGATCCTGACAAGGAGAACCCCTTTACCCCCGAACCTGAGGGCCCCACTAAGTAGTTTGTTTTCTTAGGTTTAGTTGTAAATGTACATTTTGTAAAAATTTGTAATATTTTAAATAAAGGTTAAAAAAAAAAAGGCTTCTTGGACAGGAAAAAGTCGTTTTTGTTTCCCAAAAAAGCCTTTTTCAAAAAACACAAAAATTTCCTTGACCCCCCAAAATTTTCCCTTTGACGTACTAACCTACGTCACCATGAGTCATTGTGACGTCACAGTGACGTCCCCCGGGGAGGGCACAAAAAAATCACCTGTCAAACCATTTGATTTATGGGGAGCCAGCACCGGCAAATTACACTACTTTTGTATAAATTTTTATGGCGTTTAAAATTTTTGGGAAACTAATTTTTAAATAAATAACATTAAAAAGGCCAAGAAAGAAAAATGCACCCAAAAATTTCCCCTTTTTAATTTACCGTAAATGGATTCGTTTTTAAAATTTTTTATTTTTTTGGGGTTTACGATGAAACTTTTTTGGGAAAAAAAGTGTTTAATTTTTTTGTTAAAAATAACGTTATATACAAATCGGGCATATATGTTTTTAATTTTTAAGTAAAGGGCGGAAAAAAATTAAACTATTAAAAATTTTTTTTTTGCTGGAGAGATAATAATCATATTGACCCTGGTTGGAAATAAAAATTAAAAATTTTTTAGAAAAAAATGGCTTTTTTTGGATATTAAAAAACTAGCTAAACCCCAAAAAAATTTTTTTTGTATTTTCAGTTTTATTAAAATTTTAAATTTTAAATTTTAAAATTTTTATTTATTTCCTTTAAAATTTGTTTCAATTTTCACCTGAAGATTAAAATTTAAAAATCGAAACAAAGTAGTGTATATGAAAAAAAGTGATTGAACAAGGTATATTTTATTTTCTCAATTATATATTTTTTTAAAGTGTTTATGAATTACAGACGAAGTCTTTATTTAAAAATCTGTATGCTTTTTTTGTTTTAATATTTTAATTTGGGTTGGTTTAGTTTTTGGTTAAACTAATAGCTCCACTATTTTTTAAACCGTAGAAATTATTTATGGAATTGGTTTTTTAAGGGTTTCGAAAAAAAATTTCCGACTGGAAATTTTTTAAATTTTTTCCCCAGAAAAACGTTTTTTTTTTTTTGGTTTTCCCAACAGATCATTGTTTAAACTAGAATTGCATTTTAATTTGAAATAAGGAATTTTAAACTGCTTGTAAGTTAATAAACAAATAGGGCAAAAAATCATGCAAAAATAAAATGTTCTTATTTTTTGTGATTTTGGGACTGCAGGGGTACCCTCTAGGCTAAATCATTGGGCTCTTTTTTAAACCCAAAACCTTTAAAAAAAAATTTTTTTTTATAATTTACCTTCAACATCCCAAAGCAATACCCCCCCGAATTTTAAAAAGCATTAGTTTTCTCGGATAACAAAGTTTAAAAATTTTTGGGGTTCCCCAAATCTCCAATTCAACTAACCCTTTAAATGTTCTTAGATAATAAAATTTCAATGGGGCATTAAAAATAAAACCTACTGTCAATAATTAGGTTTTAAATTTGTAAAGTGAATAGAAAATTATAACCCTTTCGTAAATAAATTAAAAGTCAAAATAAGGTAAATGTTTTCATCGAAAAAAAGGTAGGGCACAATTAATAACCCAAAAGTTTTTAAAACGTGTTAAAATTCTTTTATTAAAACTATGCAACTGCCCCTGGACCTACTTTTTTTTCGCAAAATTTCGGTTAAAGGGTTTGGGTGGCTACTCAAGTTGAACCCCAAACTGGTTAAAAACCAATTATTGACTTAAACCGGGCCGGGAAAGCGCTCTTCCCCTGTGAAAGTTTTTTGGATTTGCGATAAAGATAAGGGCCCGCGATATCGGAACCTAGCGATAAGGAATACAACAGTGGACTTTTTCCAAATTTTTTGGGGGATAGTTTTTTTTTGACAAAAAAATTTTTTGTCCTAAGTGGGAGTGAATAATTAACGGAAAAAAGTTTTTTGGGAGTGAATTAATTTGGGAAAAAGGTTTTATTTCACTTTGCTGTTAGCACATTTATAGCCCCCATAAGAAATTGTTTAAAGATCTTTTTAAAAAAGAAAACTGAAGTAGTGTTGAGTCCTGATGTTTTAAATAGTGTTTTTGGTTTTCTTCCACAGCCATTTTAAATTTTCGGGTGTACCTTTCTTTAGCGAAATTTTTGACAAAATAGGGTTTTTTTCTCCCAAAAACCAAAATTTTGCCGCCTATTAAATTGAGATTATCTGTTCAAGAAAACCCCGAGCAAGGTTTTTTTTAAATTTTACTCACCCCCTTTCACTTAGTTCGACCAAAAAAGCCTTTGTTTCCACCGTATTGACCAAACGGTTAAAAACCCCTAAAAACCCCAAAAAATTTTTTTTTCTTTATTCCTTTTGACTGAAGCAAAATTTTTTAAAAAACATTATGACTCTTTTTAAAATTTAAAAAAGTTGTTTATGTTTAAAAACGTGTTTTTTTAAAACTGGGGGGAAGAATTTAAAATTTTTTAACACAGTTTTCGAAAAAACTATTCAAAAATTTTTTTTTTTAAAATTTAAAAAAGCTGCTTTTAAGTTTTACTGAAGAACAGATAAAAAAATGAAATTTTTTTTAATTTTCAAAAATCGGAAACTTTTTGCTCACCAAATTTGGTTATTAAAAAAATAAATAATTTAACAAAATCAATGTAAGTGTCTTAAGTGTAATTTTTTTTTAAAAACCTTTTAGTTTTTTTCTTGGAACAATTTTTTTCAGGTTAGGGGTAACTTTTAATATTTAAAATTGGGTTGGGTTTTAATAGCATTTTAGAAAATTATATCTATGTGACGAAAAAACCTATTGTGACTTGTAATATTGCTTATTTCAATTTTTACAATAAAACTTAAAAATAAACCCTTTAAATTTCCCCCCATTACTCCCACTGGCTGATAGGGAAATTTTTATCAGTCTAGCAAAAATTTTTTTAAAATTGCTAGAATGATTAAAAATATTGCTTATTTCAAAAATCTAGGGTATTAAATTTCAAAAACTTTGGGAAAGGTTTAAAAATCTGTATTATTGATTCCCTTTTTCATTAAATATTTAGAAGGAGTTTGATATTTTTTAATTTTTTTAAAAGAATTTTGTCTGAAATTTGTCTTTTATAAGGCGTCACTTTATTTTGCCTAAAGTGGAAAACAATTGGGTTGGATGATATGAAGAAACTTTCCCAATTTTTGTTAAATTTAAAAAAGTAAGTTCAAAAAAAGGTTTTCCCAAAAAACTTTTTTATATGAAAATAATTTTTTTTTTTTGGGTTGCTTTATTGCCAAATTTAAAATTTGGGATGAAAACCCAAAAAAATTTCACGTTAAAAACAAAAAAATAATTTTTAAAATAAATACTTTTGGCACAAAATGATATTAAATTGATTTCGTTATTTCAAGTTTACCCTTTAAAAAAATTTATGGGTTCAAAGGAAAATTTTCTTTATATTCATTCCCTTATTTTTTTTAATAAAATTTTTTTTTTAAAAATTTTTTAAATTCTTTAATCTAAAATCAAACATAATTTGATAATTTGGGGTTTGCTTTCAAACCCTTTAGGGCGTATATTTTCAAAAGGTTTTAAAAAATAGGTTTAAAATTTTTTAGAAAATGTTTAAAAGAATATCATCATAGGCAAAAAGGGGGTTTTCCCAAAATTTTTCCCGGTTTTACAAAGAACGTTCATTTATAAATAAACCCTAAAATTTTTTTTAAATTTTAAAAATGTTTTTTTCAAAGTTTTCAAAATTAGTTTTTTAAAACATTTTTTTCCCTTTTAAATATTGATAAGGGAAATTTAAATTTAAAGATTTAAAAAAATTTTAAAATGTCGAATTTTTTACCCAAAATTTTTAATAAAGAACTTTTTTTTTGTATATAAATATTTGTGTGGTTAGTTCCCCAAAATTTTCAGTAAGATGTCCCCCAAAATTTTCCCAAAAAAAGTTTTTATTTTTTAAATGGAAATAAGATGCTTTTACCCTGTCAACGAAAAACTTTCCAGCGTTACAAATATATGAACTTAAAATTTTTTTAAACAAACTTAGAAAAATAGGGCGTATTTTTGGACAAACCCTTTTTGTAAAAAACGTCGGAAACTTGCGTATGAATTGAAAAAACGAAAAAGAACCCTGAAAGTATACAAAAATGGGGTTTATAATGTTTGGCCTTTTTTTTCAGGTTTAACCGGGTGGAAGGGGATAAGTGGGTTTTTGGATTCAGGATAACTTTGGAACTTTCATGAAAATCGCAGTTTTTAATTTACGTTATATCTTCTTTTAAACCAAAAAAATAAAAGTGTAAAAATTAAATATCTTTTACCTCCCAAGGTACACGACACCCCCTATAAAAAACGTAAATTTTTCCTATAAAAATTTTAAATCATCACAGAAAAACAAAACCAGGGTGAACAAAAACAATTTGAATTGAGTTTAAAATTCACTTTTTACAAATGGGAAATGAAACAGTGTTAAATAAGGGGTAAAAATCGGGAAAAATTGTAAACCCTTTGGGGGGGCAAAACCCCCCATATCTCAAAAGGGAAAAAAGGGTTTAAAGCCCACCCAACCCCCCCCTAAAAAAAGAATTAAAAATGTCAATTTTATTGAAGGAAATTAATTAAACATTTTTAAAAATATATTATTAAACCCAAAGGGCCATTTTAAAGGGTTTTTTTGGGACTATGGGTTTTTGTATCTTGGGACAAAAGGGGCTTTGACTTCCCCGGGTTTTTTGTAAAATTGGAATTTCCCACATTTCAACCCCTTTTAAGGGCCGTTTTTTCAAAACAAAAGCCCCTACAGTACGTACGTAGTGGGCCCCGGAATTAAAAATTGTACTCAATGAATGGGTGTGGGAAATTTTTTTCAAGAATTTAAGGGGTTTTTAAAATGGATTGGGTGTGAAAAACACCGTTGGGGAGTTTGGGGGTTTTAGTGTTATTTTTTCCTTTGTGCATTTTATTTTAATTTTAAAAAAATTTTTTTTAAATTTAGGGTTTAAAGTATTTAGAAAACAGATTTAAAATATAGTATTTTTGTTTTTAATCGAAAGGTTTTTTAAAAAATATTTCTCTTTTTTTATTTAAAAATTTCTTAAGCTGGGGGTTTCTTTTGCAGTCCCCATTACTCGCTGTGTCCGTAACATAACCCGCCTTCGGCCTCGGGAAAGTTATTTTTTTCTTTTAAAATTTTTTGGGGGGCTAAACTTTACTTCGTAAAAAATATTTTAAATAAATTTAATTGCCAAAAGCTCAACTTTTTTTAAGATAAATAACCTTTTTTCTTGGGGCCACAAAAACACAACACACACACACCACCACACCACACACACACACAACCACACACACACAACCACACACCAAAACCCCACACAATATATATATATAATTTTTTTAAAATATTTTTTTATATTACCTAAAGGTGCCCCTTTTTAAAACGATTTTTTTTTTAAACATTTGAATGAAAAAAACCCAAATTCGCTATGACAAAACCCACCCAAAAAAACAACTAGTATTGCTTCGTTTTGGGCCTTTTAACAAATTTTAAATTTCATACTATGTTGCTTTTTTTCCCCTAGTTTTTTTTTAAAATTGTGGGGGTACTAAAATAACCCCCTCCCCCATCAGTTATGTTTGTTTTATTTTTTTAAATGTCCAAAAAAAGAAATGTAAAAACTGGTTTTTAAAAATTTTATTTCATTTGACTTTACAAAATTTTTGTATTTGATAGAGCAAACTTTTAAAAGTTAAGGGTCTTTTTTATAGTTAACCCGATTGGGTTTAAAAAAACAAATTTTTTGTTAAACCAAAACTTTGCTGTTTTCCTTTTTTCCCATTTAAAAACCCTAAAAATTTTCAACGAAAAAATTTTTAATTTATATGTAATTGAACATTCTTTAAATTTTGGGGTTTTAAAAAAATTTTTTTTTATTTTTTGTCAACATTTGGTTTTTGGTCATAAGAAAAAGGGAAATTTTAATTTTCGATTTTGGTCCCAAAAATTCAAATATGGTAAATTTTTCTCCCTCATTAGAGTGGTTTTTAAAAAAAATTTAATTTTACTTATACCAAAATATAGTGATATTTCTTTTCAATACTAAACCCGGGTTTTTTTTGAAAAAGCCCAAAAGTTTTTATTAAGAAAACGATTGTTTTAAAAAGCTGGAGTCAGGCCCAAAATACTGTTTGTTACGGCCCTTTAAATGAAAAGCGAATTCGTCCCGCGTACAGCAAAGCGTCAAAATGTTTGTATCTAAATTTAAAGGGAAAGGGGTTTTTATTTTTAAATTTCGATAAAATAACATTTTTTAAACCCAACGAATTTTTGTTGTACAAAATTTTAAAATTTAAAACAAAATATTCATTGTGCAGTTTTTTTTTTTTTATTAAAATTAAAAAAACATTTAATTTTGATGTAAAATAAACTTTATGTGTTTTTTCAACTGTTTAAAACCCTTTTTTGTATGTTCCCGTGAACTGAAATGTTCACCCTTTAAAGTTCCTTGAAAAAACACAGTAAGTTATTTTTTTGGTAATATTATAATAAATTGTTATGGGTAAATGACGTGATCTTTAACATAGTAGCTTTTGGGAGGGTTTTTTCCCAAATTGAAATTTTAAAAATTAGATATTTAAAAATGTTTAGGGGAAAAATTTAAATAAATTTAAAAATTTTTACAATTGCATTTCAAAAATTTTTAAAAACCATTCAGTTATTTTTTATAAACAATTTTAAAACAATTTTAAAAAAAAAAATTTGAAACTGTAAAAAAAAAGGGTAATATAAAAAATTTTTTAAAATTGTCATCCCTGCAAAATAATAAACCCGGTGGCTCGCGCAATACAAACCTGTTTGATCGCCTTTGGAACCCGCGTTAGGCAAAGGGCCGCTTTTAATCAAGTCTTTTAACTATTTTTAAAATTTTTTACTTTGCCTGTTACATTTGTTTATCCTACAAAATGGGAGCTTTTTTTTTAAATTAACGGGGCAGGACCCTAATTTAGGATACTAAGAGAACAGTATTTATGGAAAAAAATTGGTTTTTGGGACTTTGAGAGTTTAAAAAAGTACAAAAATTAAAATCAGTCCCTAAAATTTGGGTCGGGTTTCTGAATTTAAAAATTGAAGTGTACATAAACATAAAAAACAAATAAATAAAAAAAACCCGTGGTTTTCTATCAACCCATTTATTTTTCTCCCCCCCTGTTACCAAAATTTTTTAATTTTTTAGTAAATTTATACAGAATAACTATAAATAAAATTTTTTTCAAAAAGAAATTTTAAAAATTTTTTTTGATACATAACTTTTTAAACTTTTTTTTTCATTTGACTTTAGATCCAACCTTTTTTAAAAAAAAAAGTCTAGAACAAATTTGAAAAAAACTAGTTTTTTTATTAAAACATATTTTTTTATGTTATAAAAATAACATGTTATATTGTATAATAAATTTTACATATAAGATATGTATGATTAAAAATTGTTTTGGACAGTATCGTATTATTTGTTTTTTTGCAACAATAAAAAGAAAATATTCTAAATAAAAAAACATAATATTTCATAAGAAAATTTCATAAGAAAAATAAAATAAAAATGTTCTGCAGTTCCATAGTAAAATTTTGTAATAAAACTTCATTAACCATTATAAGATTGATAGACAGTGCGTATTGCTAATTTAGTTGGCTGAATATTGTAGGCCACTGGAATTGTATGTCAAGACAAGGCCAGCTAGCCTATAAATAGATTCTTTGTGTATTATATCGTTGAATGAAAAATTGTATTACTTATATTAGTATTTAATATAAAAGTTATGGTATCCAAGCATGACTCAAGCGTTGATTCTATCTGCATAAAGGCTAATGGTATTTTTCATATAAATTCAGGATAGTATTGAAGGAATATTACTATTTTTTTATTCGACATTAATCTTGTTAATTTACATTGTTTAATTGTTACAGATTTATTCAAAATTTATTTAAACTATAATTGACCACACAGTTAGCTGTCTTATGTTTTATATTTTAATACTGAAACAAAATTTGTCTCTAAATTGTAAAGTATATTAAGCTATGAAGCATAACATTTCTACAATATATTCGTCATACTTTCTTAATCATTATTCTTGAATCTACAAAATAAGTAAAATATAACTTTAATGTAAGCTATTTTGCTTTAAATTGTTCAAATTAGTGTCAAACCGTACTTACGTAATTTACGATAGTTATTTATGCATATTATAAATACATATTTTTACACAATTGAGAATTTCTCAATTGAAATTAATTAAGTTCTGGTATTATAATAAATCTATATATTCCTTTTTTAAATAATAGCAAACATGAAATTGGAAATACAAACAAAAATTATCACAATTACAAAAATGTTTATTTTTTATATATATGAGGATTGTGGATAATACAGTATACAGGGTCTGACAAAAAAACTTTAAATGAGGAACCTTAAAACTTGTTTTTAGAAACAATAAAAAACACATTGTGTTGGAAGTTAACTTAAACAGCTGATAATGGTAACAGTGCTGCCAACATAAATTTATCTATGACAGAATAGTAACATATTTGTTTAAATTTCTGTGTACTATTTAAAATTTAACAATTTAAATTGTTCTATTTTTGTAAAATCGTGTAAAAAGCTAGCTAAGAAAAATAACTATTAAGTTTTCCAAATGTGTGTTGTAATTTTTGCAGATTAGATAATTTATTAAATTTTCTTTTTAATGTTTTTGTACATTAAAAAGTTTGTTATCTCAATAGTAAGCTCCATAAGAAATCTGAACATTTTAGCTCTCATATTTTAATATGGGGTGGGTGGGTTAGTACCACTGTACGTGTATGGATGGGTGAGGTGGAAAACGCTATACGGTTATGGGTGGTTTGCTACGTTACATATTACTGTACGTGTATATGTGGGTGGATGGATTAATACCACTTTACTTGTATGGGTGGGTAGGTAAATATCACTATACGTGTATGTGTGGGTGTTGGGTTATTACCACTTTACCTGTATGGGTGGGTGGCTGGGTCGACACTATTGTACCTGTATGGGTAGGTAGGTAAATATCACTGTACGTATGTATGTGTGAGTGGATGGGTTAACACCACTTTACCTGTATTGGTGGGTTGCTAAATATCACTATACGTGTATGTGTGGGTGGATGGGTTATTACCACTTTACCTGTATGGGTGGGTGGCTGGGTCGACACTATTGTACCTGTATGGGTAGGTAGGTAAATATCACTGTACGTATGTATGTGTGAGTGGATGGGTTAACACCACTTTACCTGTATTGGTGGGTTGCTAAATATCACTGTACGTGAATGAGTGGGTGGATGGGTTAATACCACTTAACCTGTATAGATGGGTGGCTGGGGTGGACACTACTGTATTTATATGGGTGGGTTGGTACAGCCATCACTGTACGTGTTTGAGTGTGGCTGGATGGGTTAACACCACTATACCTGTATGGATGGGTAGCTAAATATCACTGTTCGTGTATGAGTGGGTGGAGGGGTTTTAATCCACTTAACCTGTATGGATGGGGCCTGTACCTCTATGGGTGGGTGGCTGGGTGGACACTACTGTATTTTAGGGGTTTTGGGGTTGGTACAGCCTTTCACTGTACGGTGCGGATAGCTGGGTGAGTACGTGTTATGGGTGGGTGACTGGGGTCGACACTACCCTACCTATAGGGTAGGTATGTTATAGCGATCACTGTACGGGGTGCGGATAGCTGGGTGAGTACGTTTTATGGGTGGGTGACTGGGTCGACACTACCCTACCTATATGGGTAGGTATAGTTATAGCGATCCTGTACGTGTGCGGATGGCTGGGTGAGTTCGTGTATATTGTTTTATTACATCTATATTACATATCAGCAAATTCTATTACTTTTTTACAGAATTATATTTACATTAAAGTAAGTTAAATTGTTGAACTGATTCATAACATTAATTTTCATATAATCTATGGTGTCATATTGCAAGGTCAAGTGGTTGAATAGGTACGAAGTCAAGTGTTTATCTTCCACTTGAAGTAATAAAGACAACGGGAAACCTCGCAGATTATCATTAGTTGTTCTGAAAAAGTTAGTTACATTTGACAATCCACTGTAAAAACAAGTTAAGTTGAAAAATTTTAATTTCGGGCATAATATATTACAATGGAGGTAGGTGTGCATTTTATTTTTTTGTATGAACTTACTTTTTTATCAAAGGCGTTAGACATATTATATAGCTTATAAATTTATATATTGTTTGTATCAATGCATTTAACCCCTAAAAAAATATATTTTTCAATCAATTAATTGGGGCCAATTCAAGGCTGGAACTATTTGAAGGCTTTCTTGTCTTTAATTAGATCAAATAAACTTTAACTTAAAAATATACAATTGTTACCTACAATTTTCTATGCATGTAGTTCATCTTTTTAATAAAATCTATTAGCCAATAGAAAGTTTTTTTTTTTTTTTTTTTTTTTTATTATTAATTGTTGTGTTTACCCCAATATTAATTTGCATAGGAGGTTCATTTAAATTTCTTTAAAGGGTCTGCGCAAATAATTTAAAACTTTGTTTTATAAAAAAAATATATTTATTAGTCAACTTTAAACTTCATGCTAAATAGAAATTGCTAAAAAATATAAAATTTTAACTCCATAGTAATTGTAAAGTACTTTAACACATATAATCCGGTTTTGGACTTGAGCTAGAAATGTTGGAGTACAAACCATGAGTCGTGGAAAACAAGACTATGTACACTAATTAAAAACTGTTTACACGTTTGACAAACACAACCCTTATAAGAAATAAATTAATTTTATGATGCTCTTTTGGTACCTTATATAAAATTAAACCATATCATAATTTTCTGTTTTTTTTAAATCAGTGTAAAAATAATTGATTTTGCTATTCCTCAATCGTTAAGTCAACATTTAGTGTGGTAAACAATAATATTTTATTGGCACGGTTAAGATTTCAATAATACTTTGTTTAGGGGTAATTTTAATATGTGTTTATTAAAAATTTAATATTTTTAGATGGACAAATATAGTTGAGGCCAGGAAAAAAAAGTTTTTGTTTATGTTTTACTTGTATATTTGTATAGTTGTAAAAAAAGCAATATAATGTCCTAAAAAACATGTACTCTTAATAAGTAATAAAAAAACATGTTGTTTTTTTAAATGGTTTATAAGTTTGTGTATGTACACTACGAACATAGCAAAGTATTAGAGTCTAAAGTTACAAATGTACTAAAGTATCAAAAACAAAATTGTTTAATTTTACTTTTAAGTATTTACTATAAAAAAAACATCCTTTTTTCTTTTTAGTAAATATTAATTATGAACTTATTTTTTATTTTTTTGGGTTGACTTTTTTGGGACGTCCTTAGATTTATTTGGAAAACTCGAACATAAATTAAATAGCCTTTAATCTGTCACAGCTCTTGGTCTTTTTTATAATTATTGGATTTGTCAAGACCCTACGTACATCATACATTATACAATATACACCTATTTTGATATGACTTATTTATGTAGTCTAAATGATTACCTATAATGATTTATTGGTTCATGTTAAAGTATTTATTTCAGGTTCGAGGTTTAAGTGTCATACTATTGGTTGGCGTAACGGCCCTTTAGTACAAGTTCAAGCATTGTCTTCAAAAAGGGGTTGCCTACAAAATTAGGCAGTTTAAATATCAGCCACTTGAAGAACAACAAAAAAGACTTTTGAAAAAAATGGGGTTAAGTTGAATGAAAACAAGTTCGTGGAGGACGACACTTTTAAAGCTGCAAAGGAAGACGAATATTTCAAAATGTTTGCGTCACAATGGATATGTTTTTAAAACGCTACAAAGATGAAAGGTTTAAACGACAATCTTAACTTAATGAGCGCAATTTTCAAATAAAAAAAAAATTCAAACTATGTAGTGGAGAGCCAAGGAAATTATTTTGATTTGAAGAACAGTAATGATGAAACTATCACATGGGAAATTTTGAAAACAATAGTTTCAAAAAAAGAATGAGGAAAGTGGTCTTATAAATGATAAAAAACTCGGAGGGAATATGAAAGAACTATATAAAGATGAAAGTAATAATGAATACATCGAAAAGGAAGATAGTGAATATATGAAGGATGTGGAGGAAAACGATGATGAGACACTATTTTGAAGAAAAGTGAGAGGATGAAAATAAAATCAAAAAAAACGAAGCGGTGAAGAGTTCTTGGGAAGAAATGAAGAAGATCGTAAAAACAAGAGTTTGCTGTGTTTGATTATCTAGTGGAAAGTGAGGAGTCGAAGAAAACAATAATAATAAAGCGTCATTAAAGACTTTGGAAAAGAGGAGTATGATGGGGACTTCATTCCGGTTGATTATTTTGAAATTTAGTGATTACGAAGCGTGATTAGACATTTTCTTTTTTGAATATTTTTAATTTTATAAAGAGTTCATGGTATTTTGAATTATTTTTTATTACTAGCTTCAACGTCTGCAATATTTTAATAGTTGAATAATTAAAATAAAGGACTTTTAGTGACTTATTGAGTTTATATTTAAATTTAATATACTCCCAATTACTTACTCATGTAAGGGCATTAACTTTGTAATACATTAGTAACTGTAACGTACAGCTAAACTGTTAAACTATAAATTTTACAACTGTCATGGAGAAATAAAAGGACTTTTAACATTCATAGAGTATTATGGATTTTCAAACAAGTAAGTATTGTCATTTCAAGAATTTTTATCGTATATGTTGATTTTTAAGTATTTTTAATGCATAACAAATATAAAAATAGCTCATAACTGCAAGCAAATCGAACCACATAGAGTTTGTCAGTAAACATTTAATTTTAACCAACTCATTATAAATGAAATTTAAGGTAGGCCAGAGTCTTATTTTATATAGGACCTTTAAAAGTTGTCACTCCTTAGCTTTTTTTAAATCACTGCACACAGAATCTCACCACTGGATAAAAATTGTTTTAACCATGCTTCTAACTGTTATTATTATATATTTATAGTACTATAATAATAATTTAGAAAGCTTACCAATCTTACGTAAAAAGAGTGTTGTTTTAATTTTGTGTACATATATTTTAGGAATCATAATATTAATGAGTTAAAAATTACCTGGTACAACCCATCCACAAACACATACACGTACATTGTAATTGACCCACACGCCCACCCATACACGTACATTGGGGTATTGACCACCCACCCACCCTACACGTTCATTTGTTATTGACCCATCCGCCCCCTTTACACGTACACTGGTATTGACCCACCAACCACCCATACACTTACGTGGTATTGACCACCCGACCACCACCCATACACGTACACTGGTATTGACCCACCCAACCACCATACACTTAACAGTGGTATTGACAAACCTGCCCACTCATACACGTAATTGTTATTGATCCACCCGCCCCCCACCCATACACTTACAGTGGTATTGACCCACCCGACCACCCATACACTTACAGTGGTATTGACCCACCCGACCACCCATACACGTATATTGTTATTGACCGACCCGCCCACCCATAGACGTACATTGTTATTGATATAACTCAATAATATATTTTAAACTCATAATAAAGTAAAAAGATTCGTTCAATATTTAAAGTTTAAAAAAACTTTAATATGTTATCATCTTATATTTTTTAATATACATTTCAATTTAAATTTAAAAAATATTTTACATTAAAATGTTTGTTCAGTACACTTTTACTAAAAAGTAAAAAATTATAATTTGAAATTATTTTTATTAGATGAATTTCTTCATACAACTGTACTCATTAATTGTCTATTAAACCAAACGAATCCAATTAAAAGTAGATAAAACTAATTTTAAATCACGTATTTTGAATTATTAATTTTCAACTAACAAAATATGGCTTTGGAAATTTTCAATATTATCGCTAAAATATATATCAATCATTTAATTGAAACTTTAATAATTATAAATAATAAAATACAATATTTTAACCACAGTTTTTACATGCTATAACTGTTTACACTCCAATTTTATTGTTTGTAAATTTCATAAAATTTTTTATCTTTCGCTTTAAAAATTATGATTTGCTAACTTATACTGAATTTATTGTTTAATTCAACTGTGTTGCACCTAACTTGCCTTGTTTAGGTACAATCTATAAATATAAAAAATGTATTGCTGAAATTTTATTTTTTATTTTAGATTTAACATATACAAGAAGGAGCGATTTTATTTTAACGGAAGCCTTATATTTCCTTCTTCTTCTTAGCATGGTAAGTTCATGAGTAGTTAAAATTCTGTATTAGCTACTAACTGATTAATGTTAATAGACAGAGGTTTTTCGTCGACGTATTTTTTACACTATGTTTAGACACAGTGTATTTTTTTAATATATCAGTATCTATATACATCGTATAGCATTCATAGACCAGCTACCAAAATAAAAAATAGTTTAATTGATACACATTTAAAAATATCTAAATAAAATAAAATTCACAGTACAAAGTATTTGTGTCTTGGTGTTTAAATATCGATCTCCAATTACAGAGCAAAACCTAGGTTTCTTAACCATTCTACCCCTCTTATTATAATGGACAATTGTTGTAATAGAACTCTGTTATAATAAGAAAATTCACTGTCATTAGTCGTATAATTAGTTTTTTACAGGCATTGGTGAATTTATTCAGGACCACTAACTATTATTTAATTTATTGGGGCTGTGTTTTAACTATCAACTGAGTTGGACCTTACCTCCCAAAAGGAAAGTAATTGGACACTCATTAACTATGTGATCCATAGTTTTTAACTTTGACTCCGCAATCACATGACAGATCATTTGCCATCCTTACTACTGGACCAGTAGTTGCATCATCCCACCCCCATGTGAAAGCAATCATTCCCAGTCCATTCTAACGAGGAGTGTTAAATCCATCTATGACGGTCATGGGTACGATACCAGAAACGTGTTTTGCCGTAAACTTATCCTCAGGGTTTTACGGTTTAGGGGGTATGATTTTATTCCATCCGAAGAAAACCTTAAGGTCTACGTGTCCCCAGAGTAGTGCTAAACGAAAGACAATTTTGGTAGCTCAATTGTCTAATTTTAGCAGTTATGTCTATTTTTATTCATTTAAAAAATCAACAAAAAAACGAGCCCTCCCATGGAAAAGCATGTTATAAAGTTATTTAACAGTTTTAAGTTTCATTTATGAATGATTCTAGTATTTATCGCCACGTCTAATAGTATTTTAAATGAGTTTTTTACATACATTTTTCCGACTGTGTGACTACGTGACACTTTGATAGTGTTATCATAAACGTGTTTTTTGACAAATGTCGTCACCTATTGTTCACAGTCTCTATATTTGTCACCTCCTTTGTTTCAGTACTTCAGCAGTAAACTCATTATAAAATTAGTGAATGAATGTTTTTATGCTCGCGAATTTTTACTCTAATTATAAATATACTACTATTCTATTTTATTATAAAAATATACGTTAAAATGATCCCGCTCAGATATCACGTATTATCCCATTACAATTTTTGTAGAAGAATCAGTTTTTGTTAGCCTGTAATAATGTTTTTAATTTTAGATAAGACAATACATGTCCAACTTTGAGAAGAGTAGGTAAGTATTATTATTGTAAAAATGAACTACTGTTATTTTTAACGCAATTGCGTACACCCTTTATAATAATTTATGTTTATATCAAATTGCAATGGCAATAAATTTGTAATGTAATTAATTTAATAACTCATAATGCATTAACTAAATTCAATTTAATACTGAGAAAGATCAAAACTTCAAATATTTATTTAATTAAAACAATATCTTTACTTCTAACAACATTTTAACATCTTGTTATCATTTAAACCCCAAAACATACGTTAACTCACCATTTCATATAATAACAACACCATATATACATTAACATTACCATACATTTTCATTAAACCACCTCTACATTAACATCACCATAATAGATTAACACCACCCTACATTCTTTAACACCACCATACATACATTAAACACCACCATACTAATTAACACCCCATACATACATTAACATCAATAGACATACATTAACACCAACATACATACATTAATATCAACAGACATTTCATTAACACCACCACTTTCAATTAAAAACCCACCAAACAAACATTAACATTTAACATGACACATTTTAAAACCACCATACATACATTAACATTAAACAGACATACATTAGCAAACCCTACATTCATTTAACACCAACATAAAATTATTATACCACCCTACATACTTAACACCCCCATTCATTACATTAACATCACATACATCTAACACCAACCATACATACATAATCATCACCATACAACGTTAACATCACACATACATATATTAACATCACCATCATACATTAACACCAACATACATACATTATTACCACCATACATACATTAACACCAACATACATACATTAACCCAAAAAATTTACTTCCATTAATTACTAACATTAATTTATTTATCTTGCAATGAAATATGAATATTAATTTATTTTTAGGTCAGAACCTTTTATTATAGTATAATTTATTTTTAACCAATTAAATTTACGTTTCATTACTTGATTCCGTTTACATTTCAACATGATAATTGCACCGTAAATTTTGCATGGATTTATTTTGTTGTTACATTTTTTAAATAAGTTACAAATATTTCATTTTTAAATTGATTTTACTATTGTTTATTTTGATTAATGTTATTGAGAGTAATAATGCAGTTTTTATAAAAACTTTCTGGGTCGACTTCAAGTTTGTTTATAGTATATTTCTGTTAATGATGTCATTGCAGGGCCTGACAGGACACTTAACACAGGAAGTGGTCACCTTTTAAATTAGGAATATGGTTGTCCTTGGGTAGTTTAGTAGTTGTTATTAATATCCACTCTACTGTTTTAACTTTATTAATTCATCTAAAATTTAAACAAGGAATTTATATTTAAATAATGTTACTTAATAGAAATCCCTTATTTTATTTTAGCTTTTGCAGTTAAAAAATTCAAAATTAAAATATCATTGTTTTTCATACATAAATTCCACACATTTATTTTAAACACTTTAAAACAATGTCCTTCCAGGTATATAATTTCATATGCGGGGGAATTATTGTCAAATATAATTTCATTCTTAATTTATGATAAAGGGATTTTCGTTTAAATTATAGTTTAATGATTGTTGATATCTTTTGCTAAAACATTATGAGGTGAAAAAGTAAACTAGGACAGAACATAACTACTCTGACACGCGTGGATCTTGTTATAACTTACCCGAGCCTATACCTGTAGATTAAAATGATTTATCCTATTGGCAATAAACACTGTTACGGGTTTAACGGATTCACAGAGCAGTTGTAGTTGTAGAGGGTTTAGGAAGGTCGATATGAATAGTCAGCTTAACTCCCATACGTATATCCCTAACAGGTGTATTTATTATATATTTCTAATTACAAATTTCTGTATTGGTTATTTAACCCTAGATTACTACTCTTAAGTTGTTATCACGTCCTTAATATTCATCGTCAATTTTGACTACTGCATGGTTTTATATTTTTTTATTTTAAACCGTTATAATATAATTACATGTTTCTAATTTTATATAAAAAAGTTATTCTTTAACTTAAATTTTAAATTCTATTTAATTTATTTTTGTTTTGTCTTGTTCATGTGTTCATGGCAAATGTAAGCGTTCAATAAATAAATGACAAAAAATTAATTGTTATCTCAATTCCATTGTTATCCATGAACACTCTAATAAACAATGAAACACTCTATAGGATAATCACGTCTCACGAAACAAAAATATTTCCCTATATCAATAACATTGTCAACAATTGAACGTAAACACTACGCTTTCGTAAAATATACGACACGTGATATACTCGTAGTACAAATAAAACTGATGACTTTGAGCAGCGCTGACGGAATACTGATCTCTACTAACAAAATTAGGAAGGCACTGAGACAGACGATCCGCCAGCATGAATAGTTTGGCTGATCTTGGAATTTTGCAAATGTCAATTCGTAATGTTTATGACAGAGCAGTAATGTATGGTTAATTACGCTATAATACTACGTAATTACCCATAAATATTGGGAATTACGTAGTATTTGGGAACATACGTCTTTAATTATTATAACAAGACGTAAGTTTATGCACGTCTTGTTATAATAAACAAAATATAACTTAAAATCGCTTGATACAAAGTATTTAAAGTTATATAAAATATATACTTAGATTTCACCACCGGTATAGTAATGCGAGTTAATACTAATTACTATTTATAGATTTTTTTACGAATTTCACATCAGCTAACTGGAGGAAAAATACCAAACCAAATTATGCTTGTCATTTAATAAGAAGTGACTTAATGTAAATATGTTGAAATATTTTTAATAACTTTTTATCATTATGACCCTAACCAGTATCAAACTAATTCAGGCATCCAGTACAATGGATTATACACTTTATCTAGGTGTAAGAGGAATTTTCAATATTTGTAATATATGTAATATATGTGTATCAATAGAATAATTTGTCATTCCATTCCTTTAGTTCCATATGATACAATTCCATTTAATGCTCTCTTATATCGTCCCATTACTTAATTTAATTTATTCCAAAAATGCAATGATAAAATCCTTTAAACATTTTGTAACGTGAACAAAGTTTTTATAAGCTAGGTCGATTTTTCTCAACTATGGTATATCATTTTATAAAACAGCTACTTGTATTGAAAGTTTGGAATACCGAACTATTTTAGGACATTATCTGGGCTTGTAACTCAGATATTCCCGCATCACTCCGAGGAATGGGTGGGCCGATGCTGCTAGGTGTTAAACGAGGCAACTTAACCTAATTCTTAACTCGAATGAGCGATGATTCTGTGTTCTTCGATTGCTTCGGTTTACCCCAAGAAATGTATTTGTTAATATTTTCTGTGCCCTACATATTTTTTTAGACAAATACAATGATATATATTGTTACACATACAATTTTCACATACATAATAATATTTACTAAAACAATCGGTTAGCTTAGATAGTTTTAAATGTTTGAGTTGACATGGTTAAGTATCCAAGAATAGGCTGTGAACAGTTCTTGTGAAGTGTAGTGTGTATGTTTGTCTTGTCCCCATGTTTTATCACCTTGGAGGAAACTTCGTAGACACTGAATTTGGATTTAATCATCCTCACATCGTGCCTGGGACGTCTAGACGCAATCGTCACTGCGGGTCGTAAGACTTTATCATTTTGTAATATTTGATTATTGTATTATTTTATTCCTACTAATTGTTGTATGTTCAGGTTAAAATGTAATTGTAATTGTTAATTATATTAGATGGTAGTCTCAGTCCTTCCGAGTCACTTATATAATTTTTGTGCATGCTTAATGTAATTTTAAATTAATAGTGTTTTCAGGTACCATATATTTATTTTATTTATGCTTAGTTAATGTAAACTTATTTCAGTCTGAATGGAATATTAAATTAAATTTGTTTTAACATTTTTTTCGCTTATATCGTAATCTTCACAGCACCTAATTGGTTATATTAATTTCACCCTGTTAAAAATTTTTATATTTAGTAGAAGTTTATTTTGTCGTATCCCATTCTAGGTTTTAGGTTAAGTTGTGGATATTTATTAATGTATATAAGTTTATTAGTTTAAGAACATAGTTTAATAACATGTTTGTGTAGATGTAATTTAGTTTTTAACACTTGAAAAAGATTTGGGTTTTATCAAATCAAAACATCGTGATTGGTATTTTTCACGTAATGATGGCAAATGTCCAATAACTTTTGTCTTCCTCATCTGATACTCCATCATTAACAAATTTAAAAAATAAAAAATGGTTAATTAAACACAAATACAATAGTAAGATTATAGCAGTTGTAAAAAAGGACTTATGTACTGTACAACATAAAATTTATCTGCAGAAGATCCTAAAATCTGTATTAGCTAAAAATTAATACCAGTAGTACATTTTTAATACTAAACTACGTAGTATAATTTTAAGTTATTAAATGATGGAAGTGTTTATCAATATCAAATTATTTTAAATATAAAAATAAGTAACTCTTAAATGGAATTATTAAACAATTGATAAACTATTTCTTGAAATATTTACTGTCAATTGTTAGCATTCGTACTTGTATAAAAATACTTCAAACGGAAAAATAATTGAAATGTTAATTTATAAAGGGATTAATGTCAATATATAGCACATAGAAAACCAAAATGAACTGCTACAGGTTTATAACAATAAGTTCAATAATGAAGAGAGATTCCAGAAATAGATGCACCTGACCAGAGAGCGGATGGTCCAATTCATTAAGGTGAAATTGTCCGGAGACTTCAATACAGCTTTCACAATAGACAGCGGTCTGAGGTTTCTTGTCGCTTCGTTGAGCACTAAGTGGTTTGTTAGACAGCAAAGTCTTCTTGTCCTTTATAATCTTCATTTATACCAGTGGACCAAATTTTGCAAAAAATAACATTTTAACATTTGGTACCGTAAAATTATGCAAAAGGTATTTCATACGCCTTGGTTAAATGTAAGTGACATAATAATACATAATGTTAAAAGTGTTATTTAGGCTATTTCGGGATGATTTCAGGTCTGTATATTAATACAAAACCGAAGCTACAAAACCAAGGGGAGCTCGACCTTGTAGCGAGGAACTTATTGGGGTGCCCCTTGAACAACCAAAGACCTTCTTTAAATATATTTATTTGTCAATAAATAAACAAATCAAACTTCAAGCTACCTAACGTTACTGTAATGACTTTCACACAGTAAACACCTGTGTGTAAGTTATAGAGGCACCCTTGTTATCTTGTTATCAGTATAAATTATTCTGTTTGATTATGCTATTTTTAATGAGGTTTCAAATGAGACCCATCCCCCCACCAAAGCTGGAAAGCGTGCCAACTGGGGGATGTCTCAAAACAAGTCAAGCGATGATGGGATCACGGGTGGCAGTTGGAGGGTCAAAATAAAACTCGGCAGCTGAGCAAAACTAATTTATTACCAAGAAAGCAAAAACTGGCTGGCAGAAGGCCACAATATCAATAGGCAGAAGGCCACAACATAATTCGCACTTAAATCAATAATAATAAACCCTAAAATTAACAAGATAATACACAAAAGCTACAAAACAACAAACTCAACAAATACCAAAATACCAATTAACAACTACATGGCCTATCTGCAGCCTAGCCAGAGACACCCAAAACGTCAGACAAAATTTATTAACAATTTAACAGGTGACAAATTCAGAAACAATTTCGATAACCCCAAATAAACCCGGCAATTTAGCCCACAGCCCATAATTCCACCGGGCCAGGAAGTAAGCCGGAATCCCTGGGCAGCTCCGAATAAGAAATTAATTCAAAGAACAACAATCCCCTTTTGGTGAGATTAAAAACTAAACAATTTAAAAAAATATATATAACACGGTACCGTTTTAGTAAAAAGTCACTTCACGACCTCCATAATACAATGAACGAAAAATATAAATAACAATCACTAGGCCTAAACATATAAATAAATAACATAACTTAACCATAGGGACCTAACAACTATAAAATCTAACCAGATATAACAACAAATAAAACTAATTAATTAATAACAAGAAATATAAATATAAATAAATATTAACACCCAAAAAGTTCTTTTTGTATTTCAAGTTTTTCTTTTCCCTTTAATAAAAAAAAATATAAGTCCCCATGGCTGTTTCATCAAATCACTGTGCAGTTCTAGGCCTAGGCCACATAAATATATCCACAAACATTTTTTCTTCTTTCTTTTTTATATTAGCAACCCCCAGCTCAGCCGCCGGGAAAAACAAGATGGAAAGCACTGACCTGAGGACAGAAGACTCATACCCAAAGATGTAGTTGGGGCAGCAGGGTCACCAATGGCCTCTATACATGGTCCTCAGGCCAGGCTGGCAGTGTGGATGGTCAAACTTTCCCCGGACGACAGGCTGAGGGAAGATGTCCCACTCGAGGACCCTGGAGTTTTAGGAGCCTTTAGCCTCGCATGGTAAGGTGGTTCGGCCGAGTAGAACTCTACTAGAACCTAGACTGATGGCCAACCTGACAGACGAAGGCCGGAACACGGAACGACCGAGTCCAAGCCAACGGCCACCAAATTACGCGAATCGCCGGGCACAAGCGAATCTCAGGCAGCCCGGCAGACTATGACGAAAAAAAAGAAATGTACCGGTCAAAACGACCTGGTACAACCTCCCTCCAAAAAATCTCAACACACCCAGACAGGGGAGAAAACTCGGTACCTCAGGGAACCAACAGAAGAAGAAAAAGAACCCTCCAAAGAGTGGTGCTCCAAGGACGCCAAAGAGAATCTAAGAGGGGAAACCCCTCGAACAGGGAGCGAACTACCCTGACGGTCGGGCCCGACCAGAAAAGAGAGAAGGAGACTCTCTCAGAACAGCCACCTAGGGCGCAGAGGTGATCAATCTCTTTGCCCCAAGAAACCCCCAGGAACACCAACTCCTGGACCAACCGTTCCCCGGAAAGCCTTAAGCTGGGACATATGAGCTTTCCTGAACACCCTGCCTGACTGGGGATCAACCAGCAGAGCAGTCACCGGTGACAAAAACCTGTCGATGCGGTGGGGACCAGACCACCGATAGCACAACTTTGCAGCTCTTCGTTCCGCGGCCGAACTGACCGGGTGAGCCTGACAAAGAACCAGATCTCCAACCTGAAAAGGGTTAGGAGTGCGACCCTTATCATACCTCCTCCTTACTCTCTCTCTAGCACGTAGCAGGTTGCGCCGAGCAGCCCGCCATGTGGACACTACGTCAGTGGCACCTGGCGTAGGTAGAAGATACTCTAACCTCCACAAGTTGGACAAAGGGTTGTTAAGAGGGTAGCCATGTAGAATTTCGAAGGGAGTGGCATTGTGACTCTCATGCTTGGAAGAATTGAAAACAAGCTGGAGCCAAGAGAGACTGTCATCCCAGGTGTTCTGTTTCTCAGCATGGAAGGTAATAAGGGCAGACCGAAGATTGCGGTTGAACCGCTCTGCATGAGAAGGCTGTGGGTAATAAGGAGAGGTAGTCACATGCCTGATACCATTGCCAAAAGAGAACCTACGAAACTCGTGTGAGGTAAACTGGCTACCGTTGTCGGACACAAGAGTGGAAGGCACACCAAAGTGCTGGAAGAGTTGGGACTGGAGAGCACGGATGGTGAGCTTAGCCGTGGCACTCCGAAGTGGGAAAAGCCAAACGAACTTCGAGAAAGCATCCACACAAACAAGTAGGTAGGAGCTACCTGACTTGCTACGGGGAAAAGGACCCACGAAGTCGATGAACACCTTCTCAAAAGGACGCTCGGCCACCTCAGAAGATAACAACCCTAACCTTGCATTCTGACTAGGCTTGCTGAGAGAGCACAGGTGACAAGCCCGCACTCTGCCCGCAACATCCCGGTCCATGCCCTTCCAGATGAAGTACCTACGAATCTTAGCGATGGTCTTATGAATGCCAA
>JAQJVL010004071.1:0-50077 GCA_035578905.1 Stictocephala bisonia
AACCCAAAAACCCCATTTTATGGCGCTAAAGTGCTTAACAATGGTTCGATTAAAAAGACATATTTGTAATCACAACAAAATTGCACTCAATTTCAGTGCCTACATCGCTATATTTACGGAAACCATATTTTACCGTTATCCTCATTTTCGTATTTTTTCTGGCTTTTCCACTGAAAAAATGATTATATTCTTGTTTCTTAGCTATGTATCTACAGTTAAAAAATGCTCAGCAAACAAAACCGACGAGGCCCTTGTCCTTTATCACTACCAAACAGAACGTCAATATTGTGTTCCTTAAAGGTACTATTAGGCTGTTTTTGCCAATCAATAATCAATGTGGCGCTGATATCATAGTTTATCGAGTCATCTAGTTCATTATTTTGCTACATTAAATCATTTAAAAATAGATTCCTTACTTGTATTCAATTCAATAGTGCAAAAAATATAATTCAAAATATTTAATTCCCCACTTAACTTATCACAAAATATGACTAAAAGAACATCTAAAATACTGTTAAAACTTAAGCTAATAACTTACTCATGAACATGCAGTTTTGAGCGATGAACATACCTGAAACAGAACAATAATTATGTTCGTGAATAGCCTAATTATGATAAGACAACAGTTTTACTAACTTTAAAAAAATACACAGTTAATCAATTGATTTCCCAAACACACAAAATTAGCCAGATTGTTAGTTCAGTACGTATTATGAGAAATATATTGTTTAGTACTTAACACAATATTAAAGAGAAGTAAGCATAAAGATACATTTAAATAGCAGCAAAATTTAAAAAAAAATATAAAATCTATTTGAAACGTATGATATTTTATTGGAATATTTGATACTATGGTTTATTTATAGTTTTTGTAGTTGTACATATGTTCATTATACAATAAATTTTATTTCAATGGGGTCAGATTTGTAAAACTTAGGATTTAGTAACATTAATGTTGCCATCATTTTTGTTATGCTAATTAATTATACGAATTATCGAGTTAAACTCCAAATATCATATTATAAATAAATATATATTTACTTCTTGCTAAATGGATACAGGTCATATCGTGTACATTTGTGACATTTAAATTCATATTTACTGCTGATTATATATAAAAAGAAAATGAAAAACATCTAAAAAAAAAAAAAATTAACCCAAATTTACAAGCCTCATTACAAGTACAATGAACTTTCTTGAGAGGTTTGTTTAGACCTCGACTCAAAAACGGACAGCCCGTAAGTGGTTAGGTGTTTGCAGCTGAGTGCTGATTCCCTTCAATTCACTTTGATTGGCTTGCCACTGCCAAGCATAGACTACGTAACTCACTGTACTTTACTACATTTATGTCATATATTTGTAGAGCTATCAATTAAATTCTCCAGTGCTATTAACTAAACAAAGTTTTACCCGTTAGGAGTGAACTTGTGCAAAGTAAAGATTGAAGACGTTTAGCTTTTACGCAATCTGCCTGTATAATAAGACATGACAATTTATTGTTAATGTGATAGATATCATTCTAATTAGAAGTATAATCTACTTTAAAGTTGAAAATGTTGATATTATTTGGTCTTTGTTGGTGTACATAGCATTAATTTATTTTTACATTGCAGAATTTTTGGCTAATATTTTGGAATAGTTTAATTCTTGGTAATAAAAATATCCTGACATTGCATTTCGAATATCAGATAAAGTCACGAATACAGTGATAAAACAATGCTGTCCCGATACACTCATGATTTTCCTGCCGACAGGATGCAAAGACAAAACACTTTACTTTATGTTTTCCTTTGCATCAAATTTTCTTTTTAAAAAGGATTTTGACGCAGTAAGGAAGATATATTCTTAAAAACTTGATGCAGTACCACTGTAACTTTAATATTCAATGCCACTGTACGTGTATGGGCGGCTATTGTATATATGGTTGGGTATGTGGGTAAATACCACTGTATGTGGGTGGGTGGATGTTGCTTGGCGAACTATTGGTCAAGCGGTCTAAGACGTCAAGACTTACTAACTTGGGTTACAGATAGCACTGGTTCGAATCCGGCCTAGACTGGAAACATTTATCAGTAATATCCATCTTCTACTGTACTGGTTTATCCCCTTACTGTGTCTGAATAAGTTCCTCGCACGGATCAATAGTCTAAGGGAAAGGTATATTCTTTAAACTTGATGCAGTAAAGAAGGTATATTCTTTAAACTTGATGCAGTAAAGAAGGTATATTCTTTAAACTTGATGCAGTAAGAAAGGTATATTCTTTAAACTTGATGCAGTAAAGAAGGTATATTCTTTAAACTTGATGCAGTAAGGAAGGTATATTCTTTAAAAGTTGATGCAGTAAAGAAGGTATATTCTTTAAACTTGATGCAGTAAGGAAGGTATATTCTTTAAACTTGATGCAGTAAGGAAGGTATATTCTTTAAAAGTTGATGCAGTAAAGAAGGTATATTCTTTAAACTTGATGCAGTAAGGAAGGTATATTCTTCAAAATTGATGCAGTAAGGAAGGTATATTCTTTAAATTTGTTGCAGTAAAGAAGGTATATTCTTTAAATTTGATGCAGTAAGGAAGGTATATTCTTTAAACTTGATGCAGTAAGGAAGGTATATTCTTTAAACTTGATGCAGTAAGGAAGGTATATTCTTTAAACTTGATGCAGTAAGGAAGGTATATTCTTTAAACTTGATGCAGTAAAGAAGGTATATTCTTTAAACTTGATGCAGTAAGGAAGGTATATTCCTTAAACTTGATGCAGTAAAGAAGGTATATTCTTTAAACTTGATGCAGTAGGGAAGGTATATTCTTTAAACTTGATGCAGTAAAGAAGGTATATTCTTTAAACTTGATGCAGTAAGGAAGGTATATTCTTTAAACTTGATGCAGTAAAGAAGGTATATTCTTTAAACTTGATGCAGTAAGGAAGGTATATTCCTTAAACTTGATGCAGTAAGGAAGGTATATTCTTTAAATTTGATGCAGTAAGGAAGGTATATTCTTTAAACTTGATGCAGTAAGGAAGGTATATTCTTTAAACTTGATGCAGTAAGGAAGGTATATTCTTTAAACTTGATGCAGTAAGGAAGGTATATTCTTTAAACTTGATGCAGTAAGAAAGGTATATTCTTTAAACTTGATGCAGTAAGGAAGGTATATTCTTTAAACTTGATGCAGTAGGGAAGGTATATTCTTTAAACTTGATGCAGTAAAGAAGGTATATTCTTTAAACTTGATGCAGTAAGGAAGGTATATTCTTTAAACTTGATGCAGTAAGGAAGGTATATTCTTTAAACTTGATGCAGTAAGGAAGGTATATTCCTTAAACTTGATGCAGTAAGGAAGGTATATTCCTTAAACTTGATGCAGTAAGGAAGGTATATTCTTTAAAAAAGTTGATGCAGTAAGGAAGGTATATTCTTTAAACTTGATGCAGTAAGGAAGGTATATTCTTTAAACTTGATGCAGTAAGGAAGGTATATTCCTTAAACTTGATGCAGTAAGGAAGGTATATTGTTTAAACTTGATGCAGTAAGGAAGGTATATTCTTTAAACTTGATGCAGTAAGGAAGGTATATTCTTTAAACTTGATGCAGTAGGGAAGGTATATTCTTTAAACTTGATGCAGTAAGGAAGGTATATTCTTTAAACTTGATGCAGTAAGGAAGGTATATTCTTTAAACTTGATGCAGTAAGGAAGGTATATTCTTTAAACTTGATGCAGTAAGGAAGGTATATTCTTTAAACTTGATGCAGTAAGGAAGGTATATTCTTTAAACTTGATGAAGTAAGGAAGGTATATTCTTTAAACTTGATGCAGTAAGGAAGGTATATTCTTTAAACTTGATGCAGTAAGGAAGGTATATTCTTTAAACTTGATGCAGTAAGGAAGGTATATTCTTTAAACTTGATGCAGTAAAGAAGGTATATTCTTTAAACTTGATGCAGTAAAGAAGGTATATTCTTTAAACTTGATGCAGTAAGGAAGGTATATTCTTTAAACTTGATGCAGTAAAGAAGGTATATTCTTTAAACTTGATGCAGTAAAGAAGGTATATTCTTTAAACTTGATGCAGTAAGGAAGGTATATTCTTTAAACTTGATGCAGTAAGGAAGGTATATTCTTTAAACTTGATGCAGTAAAGAAGGTATATTCTTTAAACTTGATGCAGTAAGGAAGGTATATTCTTTAAACTTGATGCAGTAAGGAAGGTATATTCTTTAAACTTGATGCAGTAAAGAAGGTATATTCTTAAATACGTATTTTCACAGTATTTTCCATTTTAACATTTAAATTGGGTATTTATGAAAGAACTGCAAACATTTTTAATTAATAAGCGACTACAATAGTCTAATTCAAGGATAACAAACTGTACTCTCCATGCTCTTATTACTGACCGGTCGTTAAGTGTATTTTACAATCAATAATACTTTAAAAAATATATTATAGTGATGAAGTGTCAAAAATTACATAATTATCAGCCTGGTCAATGGCATATAAACCCGGTTCGAAGACGAGTTAAGTGGTAGGATTTATACTTTACATGTTAAAGCTTAGTAGATGAATGGCTTTAATATACCTCCTCTTCGTCTAAAATCCACTTATAATGTTCTCCTGTAAGCATTCAGCTCGTTGTTTATCCTTATTGACAATTACTATTCACTATATGCACATTGCGAGATGTTTCGTAGTATAACATTTAAAACATTACTATTCACCACTTAAAGTATTCATATTACACTTAACCATGTCATTGCACATTAGTATTTAAATAGCACTATGGTATTTATATAGGAAGGTATTCGGTATTGGTTTTGGCTGTTAATTAATATCGGTCCCATTGAAGTTAGATGAATATTAACACACGATTAACGAGTATAAACAATAATTAATAAGAAACATATTTTACTAAATCATATCACTATTAACGATAAAGATAAATAATATAAAGTTCCAGGGGGTTCATATATTTATCTATAAGCCAATTTGACTCATTGATACATAAATAACAATGGGTCCGAAACTTCCGCAAAAGAGGTGATTGTGTGGTAAAATGGTTACCCGTGGAGTTGAGGATAGAGGCCCCTACAGAAGGGTAAACAAAGTTGGTTAAGCTACAATGATTACGTTGCCAGTGTATAGGTCATTTATCGTAATTATTAGACCCAAATGATGGAAGCTGCAACTTGTTGATAGTAATAACCTTGGATGCGTTTGTACTAATGTTCATTTATGAATAGAAATACATTTCAAAAGAACCATTATGATGAGAATGTCCTTAACCAATATGATTATTAAAGCGTTTACTTCATTTTAAAATTGTGTAAAATTTAATTTAAGTCCAATTAAATACTAACTCATTTATAAAACAGCTTTTTTGTATAGTTAAGTCTTAGTTGCTAATGGTATGGGCATAAGTTATTGTAAATAAAGTAAGCCAATTATGAGTTAATGTAAAATAAATGTCAAATATGTATTTCATTCTACTAACATTCGTCAGCAGCTACATATTCGAATTTTTGAAATTACAAAATAATTTCAGCCTTAATTGAAAAGAATAATTCTTTAATAAATTATAAACATTACATAATTGACATTTACGCAAAGGTTTTACATATAAAGTGACCGCTAATGCGTAATATTTTGTATCAAACTTCGAAGTTATTCCAGTTAGAACACAAATTGATATAAAAATAAGTTAGGATTAAAATCTATCTTTGTAATTGTTAAATTTATGGTAAATGCTATATTACAAGCGATAAACAATAATAACAAATTGCTTTACTTTGTGAACTATGGATCTAAATACTCAACAACACTAAGTATGCCATAGCAGTTTTATAACAATAGTAAAAGGCTTAGTTAAAATGCTTCAAATACATCGGATTTAAACCCTATCCATTTTTACTATTTAAACCAATCATATCCTAAATGTAAATTTGATATGAACTAATGGTAAAATTAAAACATAATAAATAATAATTATATTTGGGAGAGGAAGCCCAAATATTCGAATAGCAAACAGTACATCAAATAATATTCAGCTATTGTAGTCTGACTGTAGTTATTTAGTCTTGTAATTATGAAGTATATACGTTATATATAAAAACCAAAGCTTTGCAAAAATAACCAAAGCTTCAATTCTAGTAATAAGCTGAAAGAATGAAATATATCTAAATGAGGAAAACTTGTATTATAATTCCTTGTTATAGGATAAAAACGTGCTTCGACATAGTAAAGGGAGGCAGGCCAATTAGTGCAGCCATTTTACAAGGGAAAGAAGTGCTTCTGTCAGCCAGTGAATAATGCACGTACCCTTCTTGTTTACAAGGGGAAGAAGTACTTCTGTCCACCACTTAATTATGCAGGGGACCATGTATTTTACAAGGGGAAGAAGTGCTTCTGTCGGCCAGTGAATTATGCAAGTGCCCTCGTTGTTTACAAGGGGAAGGAGTACTTCTGTCCACCACTGAATTATGCAGGTATGCAGGTGACCATGTATTTTACAAGGGGAAGAAGTGCTTCTGTCGGCCAGTGAATAATGCACGTGCCCTTCTTGTTTACAATGGGAAGGAGTACTTCTGTCCACCACTGAATTATGCAGGGGACCATGTATTTTACAAGGGGAAGAAGTGCTTCTGTCGGCCAGTGAATGATGCAGGTTTATATGGGAAAGAAGTACTTCTGTCCACCACTGAATTATGCAGGGGAGCATGTATTTTACAAGGGGAAGAAGTGCTTCTGTCGGCCAGTGAATTATGCAGGTGCCCTTGTTGTTTACAAGGGGAAGAAGTGCTTCTGTCGGCCAGTGAATTATGCAGGTGCTCTCATTGTTTACAAGGAGGATAAGTGCTTCTTTCAGCCAGTGAATAATGCACGTGTCCTCGTTGTTTAAAAGAGGAAGAAGAGCTTCTGTCGGCCAGTGAATAATGCACGTGTCCTCGTTGTTTAGTACAGGAAGAAGTGCTTCTGTCGGCCAGTGAATTTGCAGGTGCTCTCATTGTTTACAAGGGGGATAAGTCCTTCTTTCAGCCAGTGAATAATACACGTGCCCTTCTTGTTTACAGAGGGAAGACGTGCTTCTGTCGGCCAGTAAATAATGAAGGTGCCCTCGTTGTTTACTTAGTACGTTTTAATAGCATACAATTTAATATGTATACAATAAAATTAATTAACTAACAGTGTAAAATATTCTACCAAAATGTGCTACAATATGTGGCCTAGAAGAAATAACACAATGACGTGGCTAATAAACAAGGGAAGACGTGTTTCTGTCGGCCAGTGAATTATGCAGGTTCCCTTGTTGTTTACAAGGGGAAGACGTGTTTCTGTCAGCCAGTGAATTATGCAGGTTCCCTTGTTGTTTACAAGGGGAAGACGTGTTTCTGTCGGCCAGTGAATTATGCAGGTGCCCTTGTTGTTTACAAGGGGAAGACGTGTTTCTGTCGGCCAGTGAATTATGCAGGTTCCCTTGTTGTTTACAAGGGAAAGAAGTGCTTCTGCCGGCCAGTGAATTATGCAGGTTCCCTTGTTGTTTACAAGGGGAAGACGTGCTAATGTCGTCCAGTGAATTATGCACGTTCCCTTGTTGTTTACAAGGGGAAGAAGTGCTTCTGCCGGCCAGTGAATTATGCAGGTTCCCTTGTTGTTTACAAGGGGAAGACGTGTTTCTGACGGACAGTGAATTATGCAGGAGCCCTTGTTGTTTACAAAGGAAAGACGTGCTTCTGTCGGCCGGTAAATAATGAAGGTGCCCTCGTTGTTTACAAGGGGAAGACGTGCTTCTGTCGGCCAGTGAATTATGCAGGTGCCCTTGTTGTTTACAAAGGGAAGACGTGCTTCTGTCGGCCGGTAAATAATGAAGGTGCCCTCATTGTTTACAAGGAGAAGACGTGTTTCTGTCGGCCAATGCATTATGCAGGTGTCCTCGTTGTTTACAAGGGAAAACGTGTTTCTGTCGGCCAGTGAATTATGCAGGTGCCCTCGTTGTTTACAAGGGAAGACGTGTTTCTGCCAGCCAGTGAATTATGCAGGTGCCCTTGTTGTTTACAAAGGGAAGACGTGCTTCTGTCGGCCGGTAAATAATGAAGGTGCCCTCATTGTTTACAAGGAGAAGACGTGTTTCTGTCGGCCAGTGAATTATGCAGGTGCCCTCGTTGTTTACAAGGGAAGACGTGTTTCTGTCGGCCAGTGAATTATGCAGGTGCCCTCGTTGTTTACAAGGGAAGACGTGTTTCTGACGGCCAGTGAATTATGCAGGTGCCCTTGTTGTTTACAAAGGGAAGACGTGCTTCTGTCGGCCGGTAAATAATGAAGGTGCCCTCATTGTTTACAATGGGAAGACGTGCTTCTGTCGGCCAGTAAATAATGAAGGTGCCCTCATTGTTTACAAGGGGAAGACGTGTTTCTATCGGCCAGTGAATTATGCAGGTGCCCTCGTTGTTTACAAGGGAAGACGTGTTTCTGACGGCCAGTGAATTATGCAGGTGCCCTTGTTGTTTACAAAGGGAAGACGTGTTTCTGTCGGCCAGTGAATAATGCAGGTGCCCTCATTGTTTACAAGGGAAGACGTGTTTCTATCGGCCAGTGAATTATGCAGTTGCCCTCGTTGTTTACAAGGGAAGACGTGTTTCTGTCGGCCAGTGAATTATGCAGGTGCCCTCGTTGTTTACAAGGGGAAGACGTGTTTCTGTCGGCCAGTGAATTATGCAGGTTCACTCGTTGTTTACAAGGGGGAGACGTGTTTCTGTCGGCCAGTGAATTATACAGGTGCCCTCGTTGTTTACAAGGGGGAGACGTGTTTCTGTCGGCCAGTGAATTATACAGGTGCCCTCGTTGTTTACAAGGGGGAGACGTGTTTCTGTCGGCCAGTGAATTATGCAGGTTCACTCGTTGTTTACAAGGGGGAGACGTGTTTCTTTCGGCCAGTGAATTATGCAGGTTCACTCGTTGTTTACAAGGGGAAGACGTGTTTCTGTCGGCCAGTGAATTATGCATGTTCACTCGTTGTTTACAAGGGGAAGACGTGCTTCTGTCGGCCGGTAAATAATGAAGATGCCCTCATTGTTTACTTAGTATGGTTTAATAGCATTTAATATGTATACAATACAATTAATTTATTAACTTTGTAAAATATTCTGCCAAAATGTGTTATAATATGTGGCCTAGAAAAAATAACTCAATGACGTGTCTAATAAACACTAAGATGCTATTGTATTAACAAGCAATTAATGAAGACTACAGTATACAGCTGTAAATTAAGAGGTAAATGCATTCCATTCATATGGTCTTTGGCATTAAAAATGGTTTTAATCATGTATCACACCTGTAAGTTAAGTAGTCTTTTTACAAATCCAGTGACAATTGCAAAAGATTTAGTGAAAACTCATAAATGTTCGATATTGGGCATCAAGAACTTTGTAGTTTACTAACAAACAGATTAAAACCAATTTTCACATTAAAGACAATATTATTATGAACAAAACGAAGTAAATAAAGTATACAGAAAGTTAAGTGAATTTGACCAATTGCATTTTTATTTAGAAGAGTGCACAGTAAAAGTAACTGGGGTTATTCCAACCTATTTAAAAAATACAGTAAATTTTTATAATCGTCTCTTTCACCCTCAATGCATTATTCTGCTCATCTGAGGATGTCTTTAATTGTTTTTATTAGTCGAACAGGCTTTCCTTTATTGCGGAAAAGTTTATTAATAACGTCCAAGTGTTGCCTCATGGGAATTTACTTTGACCTCATAAATATTCTCCTTCTTCTATTCCCATATGCTGATATCCATCAGCCTATGGATCTGGTGACCTGGATGGCAGGTTTATAGAACCTCCATGAACGATCCAATTATTTCAAAACTTTATTCAAGTTGATGAAAACGAGATTTGAAAAATAAGGTGGTGTGCCATCATGTTGGAATAGGAATGTTTGTGATTTGTATTGAAGTAACTGCAAGTATGGGTGTTGGAAGAGGAGTGTCTGTGATTTATCTTGAAGTAACTGTAAGTATGGGTGTTGGAAGAGGAGTGTCTGTGATTTGTCTTGAAGTAACTGCAAGTATGCATGTTGGAAGAGGAGTGTCTGTGATTTGTCTTGAAGTAACTAAGTATGCGTGTTCGGTGCCCTTGGAAAATAACTAACAGTTACCTGACCATGTCGGCACTGGTGGCGCAGTGCTGTAACCCAGCTACTTGGGGACAAAATGTTTGAGAGATTGTAGGCGATAGGTTCCTTGCTTTGTTCTCTTAATACCGACACGGCGTCCGCTCAATGGCTGTCATCAACGTAGACACTACTAGAGAAGTCTGGAGTGTCCGTGTTGAATAGTAGTCAAGGTTCGGATGTTGTGTAGGGAAGATAACTGAGTGTCAGACTTGTCAATTAGCTGAAAATCAGACCAATACTACGGGGTTCGGATTCCACGTAAAGCTGTAGGTCCCATAGCTGCCCTGGCTATTGGGCTATTAATAAATAGTCCTTTCTGAGCTAAGTCGAACTCAGATAATAACAATGACTACACTCGTTCATCTACACTCATCACACTCATTCACTCATCATATTCACCCATATCTCTACGATCGGCGTCTTAGAGATGAATAATGAATAATAATAAGTAGGACAACTCCATACATTGATGATAAATCACTGTTGAAAGTTATATTCAATTGTAACATGGGGTTCACTTCATAAATGTAGGTTTCTTAAATTGTCAATACAGTCACGTGTGAAATTGACTTACACTAAGGAATTAAATTAGATTGGTTTAGTTTAGGAACTAACGTTTAAATGCAGTAGTTTTAACTTTAGATTTCTAGCTATATTATTAAGTAGGTTATGATAAAATATTTCCCCAGTTATTCTTACGTTGCATTATTCTGAATAGAAATTCAATGAATCAAATATCTATGCCCTTTCTGTATACTTTATTTACATACTTTTCTTCAGAATAACATGGATATTCTTAAAAAATCCATTAAAAAATAAATACAACTTTCATCAGAAAATTATATAAATTTATCACTTAAATAACAAAGTTATTGATGCTCAAAAATTAAAATGTATGTTTTCACTCATTTTTGTTCAATTGTCATTGATTTTAGTTTTTAATACTTAACTTACAGTTCTGAAACATGTTTTAACAATTTTTCAAATCAACGACCATAATAAACGGTCGAATTCGCCACTTAATTTACCTTTTCAGAATTCCAGGAAGCCTTTGTTTAAGCCAAAGTACCAAACTCTGAGCTAACGCTTTCACTGTCCGAAACTCGCTTTGCATTTCCGAACCGATGTTTTTATAATCTCTTAACTTTATTTTTACCTGTAGAATTACCTATCAAAATTTCTTCATATCTTCCTGAAATATCCTATATACTATAAATATTATGATTGTAACATTACTGTAACATTTTAAAACGTTTACATCAGTGGTAATATATAGTTACGAACAACTGATAAACAAGCCAAGCTGTAGTAAAATAAATTTGGAATTTCCTTTTTTGTTCGTATTTATTATTCCACTATCGCCTTTTTTTAATGCTTTTTGAAGTTTTTAGTTATAAGTTTATGAAATCAGAAATAGCTCTCAAATAACAACACTTGTCTTCAAAACAAATTTGACTTGCTAAAAATTTAAGGAACTTCAGCAAAACAAAAACTAATCACCAAATTGCATTTAAGTATTAAAGAATATAGCAATCCAAAGAGAGTCTGCTATACTGAAATACCCCGGAGCTGAGCTGTTAACATACATAAAAGAGGACAAAGGTAGTAAATTAAGAAATAATTTAAACAGTAATAACTTTGGTACAAATGGTGAACAGTTAGTTCAAAACTAAACGACTTACAAACAGCTATAAAATACAATTCGGTTTGCTTCTATACACATGAAGGGACCAACTGATTTTTCAACACAATGATGGCTAAGAATGAAAAGGGTTACTATATTTTATAGCACTTACGTGATAAAGGCACTTATATTTTATTGAACTTGTGTGGTTTTGGCAAAAAGAAAAGTCAAAATGGTTATAACTAAGTCCGTTGGCATAAGGTAATTCGACATTTTTGCACTGTCATAGACGAGGAAATCATAAATAAAATTAAATACTTGATTTTACAACCACCTGCTGCTCCTATGTATTCTTGCATGAAGCGGTACCGAGATTGTTATGGCCACCATAAAGTAAACAGTGAAGTGGCAACTCGTGCGTGTTTAGAGAACTCACGCCAACTTCCCGTTACTCATACTCCACACAATCAATATGACGGCCACAAATTGTTTTGTTTTGGCCTGGTTCTGACTGTCGACTTGTTGCTTCTGCTTCACCTGAAAATACTTTCATAGACTTAATAAATGACTGTCTTGATCAAAATAGTTATTTTATCATATTGGTATTTCACACTAGCTTTCACTCAGCAACTTGAGTTTGATTCCAGGTGTGGGTCAGTCTACTAGAGAAGCACAGGAGGTCTATAACGCGTGATGGTTCAAATAAAGATGTCCACAGAAGGGAGAACTGAGTATCACGCTGATAATTTGGCTAAAAATAAGATAATCTATTGGATATTATACAATTTGTATTATGTTACTAATCAGTATACTTTAGTCAATGCCAAAGACTATTTTCATCTACATTCATAAAATTCATTCTCGCTCATAATTTGCCCATTAGTCTCTTAATAATAAATTGACGGGTCAAAAATAATAATTAACAGTCCAATCTTGTAAAATAAATTCTTTCGACTGCATATAGATGTATATATTTAATATTCAGTTCTTTGAACGATATTCTTCTTACAAAAGTAAGTAATGAAGAAGAATTTTAAAGAGTATCTCAACAATCCCTCAAAGAATTCATTGAAGCATATGAAACTAAACTAATTACAATTCTAACTCAAAATACTTTTAGTTCATGAGAAGCTCCGCCCAGTCTTCTAACTAAGTTTCCTTACATTCCAGAGAGGAAAGTTCTTAAACGTTTTTGTTGCTTCTCAAAAAAATTATGTTCTTTACCACAAATTAAAACAATTAGTTAGTGATTCCCAATTGTTTTTAAATTATATTTCACATGATGTAAACCGTTTGCGCTTAAATATTACAGGCCTAATGTTAAAAATATATTTGTAACAAAATAGATAACATTTGTCAAAATTTTATGGTAATATTCAGCTGTCCTATTTGAATTTTTGGGATATTATATTACTCTTATATTTTACATATATTTTGATATTTTCAAATATCGTTAAGTTTGATTCAACTGTCCTATTTGAATTGTTGGGATATTATATTACTCTTATATTTTACATATATTTTGATATTTTCAAAATTCGTTAAGTTTGATTCAGCTGTCCTGATTGAATTTGTGGGATATTATATTACTCTTATATTTTACATATATTTTGATATTTTCAAAATTCGTTAAGTTTGATTCAGCTGTCCTTTTTGAATTTGTGGGATATTATATTACTCGTAATTGTTCTTAATAATTGTGGTTTAATAAATCTTTATTTTAGTTCTATTTCATCATTATTTATTTTTTACTAAATGGTAAATTGTTTAGTGAAAAAAATAATAAAGAAATACTTAAGTACATTTTCTCCACTTATTATTTGTTAATGTAGGTATACATAGACATATTTTGAGGGAAGAAATAACATCAAGAAAATAGTTTTAGAGGTTATTAAATATGAAAAACGAAACAGAAGACCTACTTTCGAGAACTTGTATTGCTGGTACTAAACTAAATCTACGTGAAAACTCTTTTGTATATAAAATCAATTTTACAACGCAATGAACTCAGGTAAGGCTAAACGAGTAAATTTTTGAAAGGAGAGACTTTTGATGACCCCAGAGAGTTGTGATCAAACACAGTGTCTAATTGAAAACTTTCTGGCAATGTCCACAAAAGGAATAAGAACTCCTTTTGCCTTGATTATTTAAGTTAGAAAACATTTGCTATCCTGTTTGCATAGGATAGTTAAGTGGTTATCACAGTTATTAAGTGTGAACGCATCTAAGAGGCTCCTGACTTCACAATCCAACACTTTAAATTTCTCTTCGTGACCAGAAAGTGTTACTCTATGACTTAAGAAGTTAGCACTGTGGTGTAGTTGAACAGAAAAACACTAATATGTCTTAGGCCTGGGTTGGATCTTTAGAATGCTAACTGATTAATAAATACAGTACAAAGGTACATTTTGTAAATAAATTATTAAGTTTTGCCTTGTATCCCTTTGTTCAGGGATGTTCTAGGACTAAGTTATATTTTTAGAATACGGTATATGTAAGAAATTAGCAAAACCTATCTGTAGTAAAAAAGGCTTTCTTTTTTTTTTAAGAAATGTTTTTTTTTAGTTATATATAAGATTGATAACTAAATTTTCAATATATTTGTAAATTAAAATACGTTTGGAATATACTTCGGAGTTATTCTAGTAACATCTGTTTAAAATTCGACATTACTCTTGAGCGTCTGCTTTTGGAGTTTTCTAGTAAAAAGCAACTGCGCCTGGCCAGTCAGTACCTACATAAGTTGTTACAGACCTACAGGTTGTGATACCACTTATTGTGAACCAAAGTGGATCTAGCGATATTCCATATTGAGAATTGTTGTTGGTGAGTGAATAATAAAGTAGGCAGTGTTTAAGTGATCTAGTTTTTTATTTTGCAAGACCTCCCTTGGAATATTTAGAAGAATCGTAACAGTGAAGATAGTGCAGAAACTACGGTTAAGACAGATAGTCTAATGTACACCTGAACTGAGGGTGATACAAAACGATAAAACTATCTCTTGCATTTAAATTTGAGGGCTGAACAAAGTAGGGTCTTTTTTGAATTGCTGATAAAATTTTGTGTGGTCAGTGTTTTAAAGATAGTGTACAATCGGTGTTTTATTTATTCAATTAATATAGAGACATTAAAAACACGTTTAAAACTACAGAATAAATAGAAAAATTATGATGTTTTAAAAAACAAGTATAAAAAGGTTTGTTTCATAATAAATTAACTGTTCAGATCCTTTTTTATTTTCAATTGATGGATTTCAACCTTGTGTGAATAACACATTTTAAAGTTATTTTAAGTTATTTATCCATTATTTTGTTTAACCTTTTTATTTATTTTTATTTTTATTTCGTTTAACTACTCCGTGTCTACTGTTTTTGTTTGTAGAGCAGAAGGCCCCCTCTGCTGCACACGTCCTACTCCATATATCCCAGGAGGGAGGCCTGGATCTTCACAGTCCTGTAACCGCCCCTGACCACCTTGATGAAACCCGTTGTCAGTCACATAAGTTGACTTAAGTTGTAAATAACGTTTACCAAATAGACAACAACGTAACTGCTATTTAACTATGAGGTATAGTTACGACGGCAAGGAACGGTGATTGTAACACTTCAGCAACGTAATTACGTTCATATACATCAAATAGTAAACTGGCAATATTTTAAAATAAACGTTTATCTCCTTACATTAACTTCATTTTGTTTTATTTTATTGCTTCAAATATTTTCCTGATCACTACAATATATATATTTAAATTAAAACAGTTGATGTTAATCGCTTTAAACATTTGGGAGACTAACATAACCTGGGAGTTAACCGACTTTAACCGACTCACTACCTGCTCTTTAATCAATCATTTGCTGATTTTTTAGCTATTAATCAGAATTCTCATAGTTATCTGTTGTCGGAGGAGATAAAATAAGCCATAAAGCAAATCCATAGAACAACAAAATCCACGGCTCTTCATTACGAAGAAAGTTGAAAATTTAACCCATATAACTGATTCACCAAAACAAAGTTGTACATTAAAAGTTTATTAAATAACCTCTCAGGATTTTAGTATACTTTTTCTAAAATATATGTAATAGTATAATCTAAGTTTTGTTTATAATTGTGGAATGACCGACATAGTGAAGCTTATTTCAATATCCGATATTCTATCTGTGGGTAACAAACGAAAACGACGTTCGCGTTTCACTAGAAACCCAGTCTATGTTTAGTTACATTTTCGTATTGTTATCTGCTTGTGTGAGGAAGCTTACGTTTCAAAAGTTAAATATTTGTTTTGATTAATTAAAGTATAAATATTGGAGGAAATCAGCGTTAAGATTTAGACACTTCAAATTAAGACAAACTGAATGTTAACTTCAATTACCTAAAGAAGAATAATCTAACCATTTCTAAGTTTACTTAGATTTTGATTAAAGTATTACTAGGAAGCTAGTAGTAAGTTTAGAAGCCACTCAAACTATTAAAGTATTATTAGGAAGCTAGTAGTAAGTTTAGAAGCCACTCAAACTATTAAAGTATTATTAGGAAGCTAGTAGTGAGTTTAGAAGCCACTCAAACTATTAAAGTATTATTAGGAAGCTAGTAGTGAGTTTAGGAGCCACTCAAACTATTAAAGTATTATTAGGAAGCTAGTAGTGAGTTTAGAAGCCACTCAAACTACTAAAGTATTATTAGGAAGCTAGTAGTAAGTTTAGAAGTCACTCAAACTATTAAAGTATTATTAGGAAGCTAGTAGTAAGTTTAGAAGCCACTCAAACTATTAAAGTATTATTAGGAAGCTAGTAGTCAGTTTAGAAGTCACTCAAACTATTAAAGTATTATTAGGAAGCTAGTAGTGAGTTTAGAAGCCACTCAAACTATTAAAGTATTATTAGGAAGCTAGTAGTGAGTTTAGAAGCCACTCAAACTATTAAAGTATTATTAGGAAGCTAGTAGTAAGTTTAGAAGCCACTCAAACTACTAAAGTATTATTAGGAAGCTAGTAGTAAGTTTAGAAGTCACTCAAACTATTAAAGTATTATTAGGAAGCTAGTAGTAAGTTTAGAAGCCACTCAAACTATTAAAGTATTATTAGGAAGCTAGTAGTGAGTTTAGATACCACTCAAACTATTAAAGTATTATTAGGAAGCTAGTAGTAAGTTTAGAAGCCACTCAAACTATTAAAGTATTATTAGGAAGCTAGTAGTAAGTTTAGAAGTCCACTCAAACTATTAAAGTATTATTAGGAAGCTAGTAGTAAGTTTAGAAGCCACTCAAACTATTAAAGTATTATTAGGAATCTAGTAGTAAGTTTAGAAGCCACTCAAACTATTAAAGTATTATTAGGAAGCTAGTAGTAAGTTTAGAAGCCACTTAAACTATTAAAGTATTATTAGGAAGCTAGTAGTAAGTTTAGAAGCCACTCAAACTATTAAAGTATTATTAGGAAGCTAGTAGTGAGTTTAGAAGCCACTCAAACTATTTAAGTATTATTAGGAAGCTAGTAGTGAGTTTAGAAGCCACTCAAACTACTAAAGAATTATTAGGAAGCTAGTAGTAAGTTTAGAAGTCACTCAAACTATTAAAGTATTATTAGGAAGCTAGTAGTAAGTTTAGAAGCCACTCAAACTATTAAAGTATTATTAGGAAGCTAGTAGTAAGTTTAGAAGCCACTCAAACTATTAAAGTATTATTAGGAAGCTAGTAGTAAGTTTAGAAGCCACTCAAACTATTAAAGTATTATTAGGAAGCTAGTAGTAAGTTTAGAAGCCACTCAAACTATTAAAGTATTATTAGGAAGCTAGTAGTAAGTTTAGAAGCCACTCAAACTATTAAAGTATTATTAGGAAGCTAGTAGTAAGTTTAGAAGCCACTCAAACTATTAAAGTATTATTAGGAAGCTAGTAGTAAGTTTAGAAGCCACTCAAACTATTAAAGTATTATTAGGAAGCTAGTAGTAAGTTTAGAAGCCACTCAAACTATTAAAGTATTATTAGGAAGCTAGTAGTAAGTTTAGAAGCCACTCAAACTATTAAAGTATTATTAGGAAGCTAGTAGTAAGTTTAGAAGCCACTCAAACTATTAAAGTATTATTAGGAAGCTAGTAGTAAGTTTAGAAGCCACTCAAACTATTAAAGTATTATTAGGAAGCTAGTAGTAAGTTTAGAAGCCACTCAAACTACTAAAGTATTATTAGGAAGCTAGTAGTAAGTTTAGAAGTCACTCAAACTATTAAAGTATTATTAGGAAGATAGTAGTAAGTTTAGAAGTCACACAAACTATTAAAGTATTATTAGGAAGCTAGTAGTAAGTTTAGAAGCCACTCAAATTATTAAAGTATTATTAGGAAGCTAGTAGTAAGTTTAGAAGTCACTCAAACTATTAAAGTATTATTAGGAAGATAGTAGTGAGTTTAGAAGTCACTCAAACTATTAAAGTATTATTAGGAAGCTAGTAGTGAGTTTAGAAGCCACTCAAACTACTAAAGTATTATTAGGAAGCTAGTAGTAAGTTTAGAAGTCACTCAAACTATTAAAGTATTATTAGGAAGATATTAGTAAGTTTAGAAGTCACTCAAACTATTAAAGTATTATTAGGAAGCTAGTAGTAAGTTTAGAAGCCACTCAAACTATTAAAGTATTATTAGGAAGCTAGTAGTAAGTTTAGAAGCCACTCAAACTATTAAAGTATTATTAGGAAGCTAGTAGTAAGTTTAGAAGTCACTCAAACTATTAAAGTATTATTAGGAAGCCAGTAGTAAGTTTAGAAGCCACTCAAACTATTAAAGTATTATTAGGAAGCTAGTAGTAAGTTTAGAAGCCACTCAAACTATTAAAGTATTATTAGGAAGCTAGTAGTAAGTTTAGAAGCCACTCAAACTACTAAAGTATTATTAGGAAGCTAGTAGTAAGTTTAGAAGCCACTCAAACTATTAAAGTATTATTAGGAAGCTAGTAGTAAGTTTAGAAGCCACTCAAACTATTAAAGTATTATTAGGAAGCTAGTAGTAAGTTTAGAAGCCACTCAAACTATTAAAGTATTATTAGGAAGCTAGTAGTAAGTTTAGAAGCCACTCAAACTATTAAAGTATTATTAGGAAGCTAGTAGTAAGTTTAGAAGCCACTCAAACTATTAAAGTATTATTAGGAAGCTAGTAGTAAGTTTAGAAGCCACTCAAACTATTAAAGTATTATTAGGAAGCTAGTAGTAAGTTTAGAAGCCACTCAAACTATTAAAGTATTATTAGGAAGCTAGTAGTAAGTTTAGAAGTCACTCAAACTATTAAAGTATTATTAGGAAGCTAGTAGTAAGTTTAGAAGCCACTCAAACTATTAAAGTATTATTAGGAAGCTAGTAGTAAGTTTAGAAGCCACTCAAACTATTAAAGTATGATTAGGAAGCTAGTAGTAAGTTTAGAAGTCACTCAAACTATTAAAGTATTATTAGGAAGCTAGTAGTAAGTTTAGAAGCCACTCAAACTATTAAAGTATTATTAGGAAGCTAGTAGTAAGTTTAGAAGCCACTCAAACTATTAAAGTATTATTAGGAAGCTAGTAGTAAGTTTAGAAGCCACTCAAACTATTAAAGTATTATTAGGAAGCTAGTAGTAAGTTTAGAAGCCACTCAAACTATTAAAGTATTATTAGGAAGCTAGTAGTAAGTTTAGAAGCCACTCAAACTATTAAAGTATTATTAGGAAGCTAGTAGTAAGTTTAGAAGCCACTCAAACTATTAAAGTATTATTAGGAAGCTAGTAGTAAGTTTAGAAGTCACTCAAACTATTAAAGTATTATTAGGAAGCTAGTAGTAAGTTTAGAAGCCACTCAAACTATTAAAGTATTATTAGGAAGCTAGTAGTAAGTTTAGAAGTCACTCAAACTATTAAAGTATTATTAGGAAGCTAGTAGTAAGTTTAGAAGCCACTCAAAGTGGGTTGTAAAGTCTATTCCTATTTAATTGACTGTAAATCACGTGTAAATAATCAGTCTCCAAAGGTACGCGGATCAACTTCCCAGAGACCAGAATTCTTAAGAATAGTTTGAACTTACGCACAGAATATATTCAAGAATGCCACTTTTTACACAATAGTTCCATAATTGACGGTTATTTTTATAAACTAATAAACACGTAAATTCCAAAAATAGTTCTGCCCCTAATGGTATGTAAACGAGGATATTACAAGATCTTATTTTGAAATATTACTAATGGTAATTAACTTTAAACAAAATAAACATTAACCTAACATAAATTAAAGTTTTTCAAATTAATTTACACCCTAATGCATTTTTATCATCTATTATACAAAGTGTAATTCAACAAAAATGAAGGTCATTTTGTAGAATAGAAATGATACGTACCTAAAGCAAAACAGTTGTACAATACCAGAACAACACAAATTAATAACAATATCAATAATAATAAGTAAAAAAATTGTAAACATAACAGGATTGACTAGTCTCTGTTGGAGAGATAACTGAAAGTGTTTTTGTTGAATTTGGCCCGTCGCCTTGCTTTCTTTTCGGAATGGAAAATAAAATCTCACTTTCATACAATCCATGTAAATGATTCAGTAATTATTTAATAACAAAATCACTGGAGTAGGGAAATAATGCCGATATTGCCGTCAAAATTTAAGACTTCTGCGTCAAATCCCCTCCCCTCTCCCCCCCTCTCACTGACTATCCACCCCTTCCCCCTTCCACCTCCCCCCTCTCCCCCTCTCACTGACTATCCAGCCCTCCCCCCTTCCACCTCCCCCCTCTCCCCCTCTCACTGACTATCCAGCCCTTCCCCCTTCCACCTCCCCCCTCTCCCCTCTCACTGACTATCCAGCCCTTCCCCCTTCCACCTCCCCCCTCTCACTGGAGCTATCAACCTAACCTAACCTAACCTAAACCCTGTATTTGTATTTCTATTAACCCATATTTTTAAAAACCGTATTGATAATTACATTACTACATTTAAATACAGATTTCATATAGACTTAATGCTATATTCATGTGGTACCTAAGCTACGGTACGTTAGTGACTATGTAATGTATAGAGAACAAAGCCTTGCTCGATCGTAGCATACATGGCCTTATAAAACTTCTTTCAGAATAAATTGTATATACTTTATTACATATTTAGTTATGTGTAATAGCTTAGGGCATCCTACCAGGTTGTTTCAAATCATTATTAGTAATAAATGAGAATTATATGTTGACTTGTGTAAGGTTTGCTTAGCGTATCTAGGACAAACTAGATGATGTGGAACCCGAACCACTTGTTACTGACAAACTAGGACACTCTAGTGAGGTCCTACGATTAGCACTACTAGTGGTCAGCCGTACTATCTTAAACATTGTTTCTCTCTCTATACATGTAACCATTAACTACCAGACCTTACCAAACATATCATATTTAATCTTTAAGGTTCAACAATACTGAACCTACTTCACATAGCTTGATGATAAATAAAAGCAGCACTTGTGAACATAATATTGATTACTCGCTTCAGCTCAGGATAGCGACCTTGAAACATGTCAGTTCTCACTTCCCCGTTGTTCTGTAGACACATGTTCTGAACCCATTTAGCATAAGTCTGTAGTTTAGATTGTTCTACAGGAAGTTTGTCTCGGGTGTTACGTGTAATATAGTAAAATACATAAACACTTAGTTTTACACAAAAAATCCACCAGTTTGATAGGAATTATTGTACTATATATCCTTTGTCTAGGCTTTATTGATTCTCCTTATATAACTCTAATTACAAGATTTTTTAAAGCTCTTTCCATGCTTCTCATATCCAACAAATGTGTAGCTAAACCAACAACGAACGTACTAGGCTACTTTTTTATATCCGTAATTACAAGACCACACAACGAAAACATACATGAACATTGGCCGGTAGAATGTTAGTTAAAAAGCCCCTGAAGGAACGTCAACCTCCTCTACCATCTCAGGGGTCACTACTTTTGAGGCTCACTCATATTAACGTTTATATTTATCTAAGTTTTGGAAATGTTGAGTGATGTACCTCGGGTCGAGGCTCCCAACAGGCCTAGGCCAAATAAACCTGCTGGTACGGAGACCCCATCTAGCAATAATAAACGTGTCTCTCACTCTATGTTAGCACTAAGCAAGACAGGTTAGGTGACGCAAGAGTGTGGTTCAAGTTGAGGAAAGTGATTGGAAGGTTACACAGTTGATGCAATTGAAGAAATCAATCTTATCTATCATTTCATCCATTCATGGGTTACGGATCGTCAGGTCACTCCAGAGCCCACACATCCAAATACACGTACCTTACGAGGGCCCGGACTGCGACTCAAGGTCTTACGGAGGTTAATCCAGCCCCAAGCTGCAGGACCGCCTCAGGTCTTACGCATTTTACAGCTGCCTTAGAGAACAGTCGGGCTTTTTTTTATTAAATGTGGGCCGCCCTCACCTCGATGGTACGGTGATTGCACTCTGTACTGGGTTACGGACCGTCAGACCACCCCAGAGCCCACACACATCATGGAACTACAGATTACCGTAGTATCATACATAGAAACGACAGGCTCATGTTGAATTTCTTCAAGAACATACAACAATGTTATTAATTAGGAAACAGGTACTTACATCCCATACAATTACGTCACACCAAACAGTCTGCGGATAAAATTGTAACATTCAGAGCTAGACACACGTTTGATATTACTAGGAAAACCTACATTTATTGTTTATAACAAATACTTTTTGAAAACGGACTATTTTCAAGCTAAAGATTTACTATTTAAAACAAACTTTTTTTGTAAGTCTTTTATTGTTTAATATTTTTGTATTTGTCTTTTATAGGGCTAACTCGGGTTATAGGTGAACCTGGGTTAACCTTACGTGGGTTGATAAAAATCCGGGTTAACACAACGTGGATCAATCATATAACGCCACAATGATACTGCATACGCAGTGCTATTTTCTTCCATTTTAGGTTGTAGATACGTCTTTTAGAGTTTAACATTCTTTAGACGTAATTGTCTCATCTATTTTTCTCCTCTTTATAATTGGTTGTTCATCTTTAGCCTCTTCCCGTTCACGTTTAATTCTATAGTGTCCATAAGCCAGTGTGTTTACTCCATCGTTTAATATGTACCGCTTATCATCGTAAGGTGAAAGTGACAATTTTGAAATATTCTGAGTATACAGTTGGTGACGGTCACTTCTAATGTTTAGAGCAGATGTTGTTTTTAACACGTGATGAAAAAGACATTGTTTATATTGCTCATGTTTTAATTCTTTCTTTATCACCACTCTAGACACACCTTTAGCGACTCGCTTTGACATCATTTCCTCCATATTCTCGTCTGAGGCTTCTTTGAAGTCCTCCTCCTTTGATTTAAGAACAGAGTAACATTTAGCTCTAAGGCCAACGATCTCTACTGGTGGTTTTCCATTCATTTCATCCTTAAATTTTCCTAGTTTCTTTTTGTTGTTCAAACTGTAACATGGATGTTCCTCAGGATAATCTGATGTATCAAATAGGTCAAGATCATTTCTCATATCTTCGTAGATGTTTGCTGTTGTAATATGATAAAACAGACTGTCAGTATCTGTCATGCATAATTTTACGTTTGCACCATATTTCTTTACTGTCCAATTATAATGGAAATCGTACATTGTGAGTTTACTGATGTCCAGTACAGTTAGGCCTACGTAAATTGGCTTGTTTAGCAATATACTTTGTTTCTTTAAGGTCAATCCGACAAGGTCTTCATTGTAAGCAAAGAAATTTGTTAATCTGGGACTTGCAGTCCACTTTAGCAATTGCTTTTCATTATTTACTAGTTTAAAATCTATCCTAGATCTTACATTTTCCAAACTCTTCCCGTACGTAGCGTTGTTCATTAATTTAAAAAAATCTTTTTCAAAATTATTTTTGGCACATTTTCTTTTCTCTGTATTAAAGTTTATGAAAGGTGCAAGCCATGTACTCTGTTTAAATGCAAGAATCCTATGTACTTTCTTCAGTTGAAGACCTAAGTCAAGGTACAGCTTGAGGTTTCTGTAATGCAAAATGTATTTCTCCTTATCTTCCAATGTGGTTAAAAGTTTATGTACTTTAGCTGGCTTATGGTTGAGTTCATCTAGTAACAATTTTGAATACGGTGACAGCATATTTTCTGTGACTACTTTACGTTCTGGAGCTAATGGATAATCAGAATGGAGATCATGTAGGTGTTGAGGATAGTAGAGATCCACTTCTAAAATATATCCCATTTCCGAATTATCCGGTATTTCCCTAATATTCAATTGATCTATTTCTTGTTGTTGTAACCACTTGAATTCAGAATGAGGGAGCGGCTCACTTAAGGCTTTTCCATAAAGATTGTTACAATCGAGGTATACGAGGTAACTATTAGGTGTTGTGGGATCGAAATCAGGAAGGTAAGGGTTGTTTGCTTTGGCGAATCTATGTGGAATCATTGCAACACCACCTCTAACACCATTCTCAATAAATAGATGCTGATTTATGTCTGTTAACAATTATTCAATGCTAACATTCGTCATCTTTAACATGGAGTTCCATGCGAGACCAGGAGCAGAATACACATTACAGGGATCAATTTCATAATATTGGAGGCTCGTGTTTCGGAAATTTTCAAAAACGTCAGCCAATAGGAGAACATCTGTCATAAGATACAGATCGTGGTAGTCTTTCATTGTAGTCATATTGAAGCTATCCCATACAAGTTGGGCGTGTAAGTAGTCATTGTCTGTGATTGGTGTTTTGGTTAGGTCGTTGTAGAATGCTTCTTTCGAAGGAAGTTGTGTCTCTGAAAGTTTGGATGTCTCAGTCAACCAATTGTATGGAAATACACCTTTACGGATCAGAAGATGTTGATTAGATTCAATGCATTGATGGAGAATTGGAAATTTAGTTGAGCCTTCTGGAGCAAGGTTACTAACAAGAGTGTCAAGTGAAGCATTCAGAAATTGAAGGGAGTCAAGAAAACGAAGAGACTCTAGTGTTACGGATATATAACGCTCGCTAGTAGTTGCGATGCAAGATATCTTTTCCTTTTTAAATTTACCAAAGCCTTGGATTAAGTGATGGCAATCGTAACCTCTCAGGTTGTGAAAAAAAACAGGGATATGCTGAGGGACTTTGTATTGCAAATTGCAATCATTGTGAGCAGCTCCAATATATTTTCCATTAATGTGGTTGTGGTTTCTAACCTTATCTTCCCCAAGTGGTTTCTTACATAAATGACAGTCAGTAGCATTTTCAAAGTTTTCATTGTCCTCATGTGTCATCACCATCGGTACGTTATTTTTCAGTATTGGTACCAAAATGTTGGCTTCTTCGATCAGTTTGTTGAGGAACGTATCAATGACGTTAGGACCTGTATACACTACTGGTGGTTTTATAGCTTTTCCATCATTGTCAATAATGACGTAGCAAAAGCCTGATGGAATGTGCTTTGATACGTTTGTGGTGTGGGATGTTCCTGGATTGTTCAAAGATGTTGTTATAGGTACAATGTAGGACTCGAAGTCGCAATAGATGGTGAATGGGACCTTGTAACATAGTGTGTAGTTTTTAAAGTACATCAACTTGTCATTCTCATTGGGTAGTTTGGTCTTTTGAACACCATGAGGAGTACATAAGGGTTCATGCTCAGTTAACAGTTCATTTGATGAAAAGCGGTGGAGGCAATAATTACAGTAATAAGTCGTATGTCCATGTTTTGTCAGATGTGAGAGAAGGCGGGACATGTTGGTAATCAAACAATAGTGTTGCTTACCTTCCGTATTTGATAGGAGTAAAAGATTAACATGTGTCTCCCTATTTTTCTCCTTTGTTATTCTAGTTGGATATAGCTCACCATTTTCATAAGCAAAGATATTGATGGAAATTGTTTGGTTGAGCTTCTCAAACTTATCGATTTGTGTTAGATCAAAGACTGGATAATTGATACCTGTCATATTAATTTCATGCTCAAACTGTTTGAAATAATTTACTCTGTTGTTTTGATGTGTATCTGGATGAATTTGTGCCAAGACTGACCACATAAAACATTTTTGATCATTATTCTTAATATTCAAAACTCCTTTGCTAGTTTGAGCAAGACTTTTAGGTGTTGGTATGTATGTTGATCTACAGATTTCCCCAGGAGTACAGTTTGGTACGTGTTTTTGTAACAATTCTTTAGTTGGAAATGACTGAATACAATAGTTGCAAAAATGTACTTTCTTGTGATCTTTGGTTGGACGTGGTAAAATCTTGGAAAGGTCAGATATCAAGCAGTAATGTGTGTTCTCTTCTTCATTCAATATCAACAAGTTAACATGCTTGCGATTTTTCAGTGTAGTCGCTCTTATGACATGTATTTCCCCATTTTCGTACCCAAAAACATTTATAGACAGAGATGGATTATTTTCTTCAAAGAGATCTAAATCTGTAATCTTAACTGGGTATTCAATGCCTGACATGTTGATTTCCTGCTCAAAATGTTTGTAGTACTGCACTCTGTAATTTTTATTCCCGTCATGACCATGTAGTGCACACAAAACAGACCAAAGAAAACATTTATTGTCTGTGTTTTTAATATTAATTATTCCTTTAGTAACTACCAAACTTTTAGGGGTGGGTATGTAAGAAGCTGCTACAAGGGGTTTGTATTTTACCATACATAAGTCTATCTGTTCAACATTGTTTAGTTGCCAACCACTTCCGTCTCTGATATACTTTGTCATACTCTCCAGTATCTTATCAAGGGCTTCCATAAATTGCTTATCTAGATCATCAGATGACAACAAAGCCCTAGTTTTACCGTGGAAGGTAGGGGATGAGTAAATTTCAGAATTGTTTATAGTTTTGAAAAAGATTACACGAACAGCAATGTACCATTTAAGGCTTCTCATTTTACCCAATTGGGACCTAATTTCGTCGAGAATATTGTTTTTCTTATCAGTTAGAGCACTCAAAACATCATTGTAATCGGTGGAATACTTTTTGCATACTTTTTTGTATGAGACATTTAAAAGATTACCATTTAGAGCACTTGTGGTAGCCATCTTAACAGAACTTATGTAATGCTGACACAAAGACAAGCAAAGTACAAATGATACTTTTAAAAGGTGTCCTATATATATATACGTTTAAGAGAACAGTAGCTTTGGAAAGTTACTACGTTAATTAAGTAAACACTTAACAATCACAAGTTAATTTTTAACCAACTTGTCACTTTGACAGTCAAATAAAGACTAAGATTTTTTTTCTAAGTACTCTATATAAGTAATCTTGTGAAAAACCGTAAAGAGAACGGTAGCTTGATGAAAAGTAACACGTTAACCAAGTAAATTCTCTACTACTAATGGAAAATTCCCGATATCCTATCACTTTAACAGTCAAATAAAGACTATTACTTTTTATCTAAGTACTGTATATAAGTAATCTTGTGGAAAACCGTAAAGAGAATGGTAACTTAATGAAAAGTCTTAATTTGTAACAATATGCTATCACCTAATCGCTATGCTAATAGTTTAGATAACAATTACTATTATTATAAAAATAGTTGACACGAACCTCTAAAAGCAAAAATAAACTGCAGGCTAATAACCCAAAGATGAATATTAAAATATACAAGAGTGATTTTAAAAAAATATAACAAAACAAGTTTCAACTTTAAAAGCCGTTTAAATGTTAAATCAATTTATATCTGGTATGTGGTAATGTTAAATCAATATATGTGGTAATGATTTATAATACACAACTTGAAATGATTTATAATATATATATTTCGAAATAAATTCATTGAAACTAAAAAGTATTGAAATTAAATCAGATTGTTAGAAGCAATTTAAAAACTTAGATAAAATATTTAATGTTAATTAAAGTAAACCAAGTGTGTGTTACTAATGGCTTTTCTATCAGGAAAAACTTATTAATTTAATTCCAAAAACAAAATGTATGTAAATACAATTGAAACGTAATATAGAAACTATAAAGACAGAAATAATATTTACTTAAAGAAGTTATGTAAAGTATTGTAAAAGTACAACAAAATACTATAGACTCAACAGCAAATTAAGACAATGTATATGCGATAATTTACTATGATCAATTTAATGAAGATAGTACTTACCACCTGAATGTCTGAAATATCAGTCAGTATTTTCCAGCTTTAATTTTAAAGTTAGGATAAACCTTGAAAAAACTGTTTAACTAGTTGCAAAAATAAGTAATACTTTAAGAGTTACATACCAAATTGTATCAAGTCATTCTTGAACAAAACATTTATTAAAATGTTTTCTACACAACTCAACCGTTGCTCTCCAAACAATAGTACGAGCTAATCTTACGTTATCTCGCCAATGACCATTTGCATATCTTAAGTGACTCAGTTAATCTTTGCACTGCTACCATTAAACAAAAATCGATATTTCTAAACTGTTTTTCTTCATTGATGCTATTGAAATAAAAATATATCATGTCCCATATTACGTTCCGATTTTTTGGTTGCATTCAAATGATATAAATACTAAAACATGGTTAAAAATTTATGAAAATAAATATATAAACGGGATATGTCAGTTTTTAATAGTACTTTAAATTTTGAAAACAGCGTTTCTGACTGAGGAAGGAGAAAAACTTATGGCTGGAATTTCATGCCTTTATTATCATGAAAATTAAAATGGTTCAAGAAGTACATAAAATATACATTGCAGGATATGCGCATTAATACTAGACCATTGTTTTCATATTTAAATTAAAGCTTCAAATTTACCAAACCTCCAGAGAAAAAAAATCTTTGCAAGTACATATCATATGGAAAAGTATATATTTGCTGTGTTCATTTTATTTACAATTTAATGATCATGTAAAAGAAAATATATAAGTTAACTCTAAATATTATTTCTGCCTTAATAAGATTATTGTGCTACTTATTTTTAAATACTTTCCAAAACACATAAATAGATAACAATGGAAATACAGTTAAAAGACAACAAATATCAAAAATTGAATAAAATAACTTTGTTAAATTTGTTAAGAGAATTATGTTCTATTATCTATCAGACCAATACTACGTGGTTCAGATTCCAAGTAAAGCTGTAGATCTATTAGTTGCCCTGGCTATTGGGTGAATAATGGACAAGTCTTTTTAAGGAAGACAATATTAGTTAATAACAATTACTACTATCGTTTATGTAAATTCAGTGCACTCCTACACTACTCATATTCAGCCATATCTCTACAATGTCTTGTAATGAATAATTAAATAAAATATATTTAATTTTCCCTTCAAATCAAATAAAATATACAAATTGACTTTGTGAATTTTATTAGAGAGTAGACCATAAGCATTATTTTAACGAGTTAATTTACATTATCATGATTTATCGTAAATATTTTGTAATATTATCTTTCACTTATTATGTCTGCATTTTAACATATGCTGATAAATTAGTGAAATGTACGAATTATATAAATTTATATATTTTGAGCTAGTTTAAACATTAATGTTATATTTTTATTATTAATGTACGGTATTATAATATACGATACAGAACTAATGATTTTCAAGGAATGGTTCCAAAAATCTTGTAAATCCTACAAAAGTTATTTTTAAGAATTTTCTTTAGTTTACCGTAAAAAGTTTAAATTTAAACACAGTTTCACTACATAAATATACACTTAAATTTGACACGTTTATAATAGTATTAATTTAATAACATAAACATTTATATTTCTAAGGACCAATTGGCTGATACCTAGGATTGAAATAATTTTTTGAACATTACATAAAACCTGTGATATTCCACACATGACTCTTAATAGACCAATCCACCTATCTCTACACACACGATTCCTTAGGACACACCCTACACCCACCACTCATCCTACAGACAAAACTCCTAGAGAACTACCCATCCACCATAAAAACACTATTTCTTCATATAATAATGTTTTAAAATAACATTATTACACTGTAAGATATGTTTAATATAGCTAAACACACACACAAAACATATCAAACCACACAAACTCTAAATACAAGATTTTTGACTAACCTCCCACCTAGTAAACACAATGTTCCTCTGTTATATCACCTGACTCTCCATTGCATTTGACTTTTGATTGTCCATCTACCTATCCATAAGCACATGTACAAGACAGCTCCATAACCCTACCTATCCATTATTAAGACTCTCCTACCCACTTAGCCAACATGAGAACTACCCATTCACCATAAAAACAATATTGCTTCATATAATCATGTTTTAAAATAACATTATTACACTATAAGATAGGTTTAATATAGCTAAAGACCTAAAGTGTTTCCTAAAATTCTGCTTTTCAACTAAAAAATACGAGAGAAAGTTAGGTTTAAAAGCAATGAACACAGAAAAAGGTAGGTTTTAAAAAAATGAACATAGAAAAAGATAGGTTTAAAAGCAATGAACACAGAAAAAGGTGGTTTTAAAAAAAAATGAACATAGAAAAAGATAGGTTTAAAAGCAATGAATACAGAAAAAGTTAGGTTTAAAAAAATTGAACATAGAAAAAGTTAGGTTAGCAAACATCAGAAAAGTAAGTCTAACATTCAACCGAAAGGTTGATTGATATCCTTACTTTTCCGAAAAGTTCAGTTAAAAGTCAATTTTAACTAAACTTTTCTGATGTTTGCTAACCTAACTTTTTCTATGTTCAATTTTTTTAAACCTAACTTTTTCTGTATTCATTGCTTTTAAACCTATCTTTTTCTATGTTCATTTTTTTTTAAAACCACCTTTTTCTGTGTTCATTGCTTTTAAACCTATCTTTTTCTATGTTCATTTTTTTAAAACCTACCTTTTTCTGTGTTCATTGCTTTTAAACCTAACTTTCTCTCGTATTTTTTAGTTGAAAAGCAGAATTTTAGGAAACACTTTAGGTCTTTAGCTATATTAAACCTATCTTATAGTGTAATAATGTTATTTTAAAACATGATTATATGAAGCAATATTGTTTTTATGGTGAATGGGTAGTTCTCATGTTGGCTAAGTGGGTAGGAGAGTCTTACTAATGGATAGGTAGGGTTATGGAGCTGTCTTGTACATGTGCTTATGGATAGGTAGATGGACAATCAAAAGTCAAATGCAATGGAGAGTCAGGTGATATAACAGAGGAACATTGTGTTTACTAGGTGGGAGGTTAGTCAAAAATCTTGTATTTAGAGTTTGTGTGGTTTGATATGTTTTGTGTGTGTGTTTAGCTATATTAAACATATCTTACAGTGTAATAATGTTATTTTAAAACATTATTATATGAAGAAATAGTGTTTTTATGGTGGATGGGTAGTTCTCTAGGAGTTTTGTCTGTAGGATGAGTGGTGGGTGTAGGGTGTGTCCTAAGGAATCGTGTGTGTAGAGATAGGTGGATTGGTCTATTAAGAGTCATGTGTGGAATATCACAGGTTTTATGTAATGTTCAAAAAATTATTTCAATCCTAGGTATCAGCCAATTGGTCCTTAGAAATATAAATGTTTATGTTATTAAATTAATACTATTATAAACGTGTCAAATTTAAGTGTATATTTATGTAGTGAAACTGTGTTTAAATTTAAACTTTTTACGGTAAACTAAAGAAAATTCTTAAAAATAACTTTTGTAGGATTTACAAGATTTTTGGAACCATTCCTTGAAAATCATTAGTTCTGTATCGTATATTATAATACCGTACATTAATAATAAAAATATAACATTAATGTTTAAACTAGCTCAAAATATATAAATTTATATAATTCGTACATTTCACTAATTTATCAGCATATGTTAAAATGCAGACATAATAAGTGAAAGATAATATTACAAAATATTTACGATAAATCATGATAATGTAAATTAACTCGTTAAAATAATGCTTATGGTCTACTCTCTAATAAAATTCACAAAGTCAATTTGTATATTTTATTTGATTTGAAGGGAAAATTAAATATATTTTATTTAATTATTCATTACAAGACATTGTAGAGATATGGCTGAATATGAGTAGTGTAGGAGTGCACTGAATTTACATAAACGATAGTAGTAATTGTTATTAACTAATATTGTCTTCCTTAAAAAGACTTGTCCATTATTCACCCAATAGCCAGGGCAACTAATAGATCTACAGCTTTACTTGGAATCTGAACCACGTAGTATTGGTCTGATAGATAATAGAACATAATTCTCTTAACAAATTTAACAAAGTTATTTTATTCAATTTTTGATATTTGTTGTCTTTTAACTGTATTTCCATTGTTATCTATTTATGTGTTTTGGAAAGTATTTAAAAATAAGTAGCACAATAATCTTATTAAGGCAGAAATAATATTTAGAGTTAACTTATATATTTTCTTTTACATGATCATTAAATTGTAAATAAAATGAACACAGCAAATATATACTTTTCCATATGATATGTACTTGCAAAGATTTTTTTTCTCTGGAGGTTTGGTAAATTTGAAGCTTTAATTTAAATATGAAAACAATGGTCTAGTATTAATGCGCATATCCTGCAATGTATATTTTATGTACTTCTTGAACCATTTTAATTTTCATGATAATAAAGGCATGAAATTCCAGCCATAAGTTTTTCTCCTTCCTCAGTCAGAAACGCTGTTTTCAAAATTTAAAGTACTATTAAAAACTGACATATCCCGTTTATATATTTATTTTCATAAATTTTTAACCATGTTTTAGTATTTATATCATTTGAATGCAACCAAAAAATCGGAACGTAATATGGGACATGATATATTTTTATTTCAATAGCATCAATGAAGAAAAACAGTTTAGAAATATCGATTTTTGTTTAATGGTAGCAGTGCAAAGATTAACTGAGTCACTTAAGATATGCAAATGGTCATTGGCGAGATAACGTAAGATTAGCTCGTACTATTGTTTGGAGAGCAACGGTTGAGTTGTGTAGAAAACATTTTAATAAATGTTTTGTTCAAGAATGACTTGATACAATTTGGTATGTAACTCTTAAAGTATTACTTATTTTTGCAACTAGTTAAACAGTTTTTTCAAGGTTTCTCCTAACTTTAAAATTAAAGCTGGAAAATACTGACTGATATTTCAGACATTCAGGTGGTAAGTACTATCTTCATTAAATTGATCATAGTAAATTATCGCATATACATTGTCTTAATTTGCTGTTGAGTCTATAGTATTTTGTTGTACTTTTACAATACTTTACATAACTTCTTTAAGTAAATATTATTTCTGTCTTTATAGTTTCTATATTACGTTTCAATTGTATTTACATACATTTTGTTTTTGGAATTAAATTAATAAGTTTTTCCTGATAGAAAAGCCATTAGTAACACACACTTGGTTTACTTTAATTAACATTAAATATTTTATCTAAGTTTTTAAATTGCTTCTAACAATCTGATTTAATTTCAATACTTTTTAGTTTCAATGAATTTATTTCGAAATATATATATTATAAATCATTTCAAGTTGTGTATTATAAATCATTACCACATATATTGATTTAACATTACCACATACCAGATATAAATTGATTTAACATTTAAACGGCTTTTAAAGTTGAAACTTGTTTTGTTATATTTTTTTAAAATCACTCTTGTATATTTTAATATTCATCTTTGGGTTATTAGCCTGCAGTTTATTTTTGCTTTTAGAGGTTCGTGTCAACTATTTTTATAATAATAGTAATTGTTATCTAAACTATTAGCATAGCGATTAGGTGATAGCATATTGTTACAAATTAAGACTTTTCATTAAGTTACCATTCTCTTTACGGTTTTCCACAAGATTACTTATATACAGTACTTAGATAAAAAGTAATAGTCTTTATTTGACTGTTAAAGTGATAGGATATCGGGAATTTTCCATTAGTAGTAGAGAATTTACTTGGTTAACGTGTTACTTTTCATCAAGCTACCGTTCTCTTTACGGTTTTTCACAAGATTACTTATATAGAGTACTTAGAAAAAAAATCTTAGTCTTTATTTGACTGTCAAAGTGACAAGTTGGTTAAAAATTAACTTGTGATTGTTAAGTGTTTACTTAATTAACGTAGTAACTTTCCAAAGCTACTGTTCTCTTAAACGTATATATATATAGGACACCTTTTAAAAGTATCATTTGTACTTTGCTTGTCTTTGTGTCAGCATTACATAAGTTCTGTTAAGATGGCTACCACAAGTGCTCTAAATGGTAATCTTTTAAATGTCTCATACAAAAAAGTATGCAAAAAGTATTCCACCGATTACAATGATGTTTTGAGTGCTCTAACTGATAAGAAAAACAATATTCTCGACGAAATTAGGTCCCAATTGGGTAAAATGAGAAGCCTTAAATGGTACATTGCTGTTCGTGTAATCTTTTTCAAAACTATAAACAATTCTGAAATTTACTCATCCCCTACCTTCCACGGTAAAACTAGGGCTTTGTTGTCATCTGATGATCTAGATAAGCAATTTATGGAAGCCCTTGATAAGATACTGGAGAGTATGACAAAGTATATCAGAGACGGAAGTGGTTGGCAACTAAACAATGTTGAACAGATAGACTTATGTATGGTAAAATACAAACCCCTTGTAGCAGCTTCTTACATACCCACCCCTAAAAGTTTGGTAGTTACTAAAGGAATAATTAATATTAAAAACACAGACAATAAATGTTTTCTTTGGTCTGTTTTGTGTGCACTACATGGTCATGACGGGAATAAAAATTACAGAGTGCAGTACTACAAACATTTTGAGCAGGAAATCAACATGTCAGGCATTGAATACCCAGTTAAGATTACAGATTTAGATCTCTTTGAAGAAAATAATCCATCTCTGTCTATAAATGTTTTTGGGTACGAAAATGGGGAAATACATGTCATAAGAGCGACTACACTGAAAAATCGCAAGCATGTTAACTTGTTGATATTGAATGAAGAAGAGAACACACATTACTGCTTGATATCTGACCTTTCCAAGATTTTACCACGTCCAACCAAAGATCACAAGAAAGTACATTTTTGCAACTATTGTATTCAGTCATTTCCAACTAAAGAATTGTTACAAAAACACGTACCAAACTGTACTCCTGGGGAAATCTGTAGATCAACATACATACCAACACCTAAAAGTCTTGCTCAAACTAGCAAAGGAGTTTTGAATATTAAGAATAATGATCAAAAATGTTTTATGTGGTCAGTCTTGGCACAAATTCATCCAGATACACATCAAAACAACAGAGTAAATTATTTCAAACAGTTTGAGCATGAAATTAATATGACAGGTATCAATTATCCAGTCTTTGATCTAACACAAATCGATAAGTTTGAGAAGCTCAACCAAACAATTTCCATCAATATCTTTGCTTATGAAAATGGTGAGCTATATCCAACTAGAATAACAAAGGAGAAAAATAGGGAGACACATGTTAATCTTTTACTCCTATCAAATACGGAAGGTAAGCAACACTATTGTTTGATTACCAACATGTCCCGCCTTCTCTCACATCTGACAAAACATGGACATACGACTTATTACTGTAATTATTGCCTCCACCGCTTTTCATCAAATGAACTGTTAACTGAGCATGAACCCTTATGTACTCCTCATGGTGTTCAAAAGACCAAACTACCCAATGAGAATGACAAGTTGATGTACTTTAAAAACTACACACTATGTTACAAGGTCCCATTCACCATCTATTGCGACTTCGAGTCCTACATTGTACCTATAACAACATCTTTGAACAATCCAGGAACATCCCACACCACAAACGTATCAAAGCACATTCCATCAGGCTTTTGCTACGTCATTATTGACAATGATGGAAAAGCTATAAAACCACCAGTAGTGTATACAGGTCCTAACGTCATTGATACGTTCCTCAACAAACTGATCGAAGAAGCCAACATTTTGGTACCAATACTGAAAAATAACGTACCGATGGTGATGACACATGAGGACAATGAAAACTTTGAAAATGCTACTGACTGTCATTTATGTAAGAAACCACTTGGGGAAGATAAGGTTAGAAACCACAACCACATTAATGGAAAATATATTGGAGCTGCTCACAATGATTGCAATTTGCAATACAAAGTCCCTCAGCATATCCCTGTTTTTTTTCACAACCTGAGAGGTTACGATTGCCATCACTTAATCCAAGGCTTTGGTAAATTTAAAAAGGAAAAGATATCTTGCATCGCAACTACTAGCGAGCGTTATATATCCGTAACACTAGAGTCTCTTCGTTTTCTTGACTCCCTTCAATTTCTGAATGCTTCACTTGACACTCTTGTTAGTAACCTTGCTCCAGAAGGCTCAACTAAATTTCCAATTCTCCATCAATGCATTGAATCTAATCAACATCTTCTGATCCGTAAAGGTGTATTTCCATACAATTGGTTGACTGAGACATCCAAACTTTCAGAGACACAACTTCCTTCGAAAGAAGCATTCTACAACGACCTAACCAAAACACCAATCACAGACAATGACTACTTACACGCCCAACTTGTATGGGATAGCTTCAATATGACTACAATGAAAGACTACCACGATCTGTATCTTATGACAGATGTTCTCCTATTGGCTGACGTTTTTGAAAATTTCCGAAACACGAGCCTCCAATATTATGAAATTGATCCCTGTAATGTGTATTCTGCTCCTGGTCTCGCATGGAACTCCATGTTAAAGATGACGAATGTTAGCATTGAATTGTTAACAGACATAAATCAGCATCTATTTATTGAGAATGGTGTTAGAGGTGGTGTTGCAATGATTCCACATAGATTCGCCAAAGCAAACAACCCTTACCTTCCTGATTTCGATCCCACAACACCTAATAGTTACCTCGTATACCTCGATTGTAACAATCTTTATGGAAAAGCCTTAAGTGAGCCGCTCCCTCATTCTGAATTCAAGTGGTTACAACAACAAGAAATAGATCAATTGAATATTAGGGAAATACCGGATAATTCGGAAATGGGATATATTTTAGAAGTGGATCTCTACTATCCTCAACACCTACATGATCTCCATTCTGATTATCCATTAGCTCCAGAACGTAAAGTAGTCACAGAAAATATGCTGTCACCGTATTCAAAATTGTTACTAGATGAACTCAACCATAAGCCAGCTAAAGTACATAAACTTTTAACCACATTGGAAGATAAGGAGAAATACATTTTGCATTACAGAAACCTCAAGCTGTACCTTGACTTAGGTCTTCAACTGAAGAAAGTACATAGGATTCTTGCATTTAAACAGAGTACATGGCTTGCACCTTTCATAAACTTTAATACAGAGAAAAGAAAATGTGCCAAAAATAATTTTGAAAAAGATTTTTTTAAATTAATGAACAACGCTACGTACGGGAAGAGTTTGGAAAATGTAAGATCTAGGATAGATTTTAAACTAGTAAATAATGAAAAGCAATTGCTAAAGTGGACTGCAAGTCCCAGATTAACAAATTTCTTTGCTTACAATGAAGACCTTGTCGGATTGACCTTAAAGAAACAAAGTATATTGCTAAACAAGCCAATTTACGTAGGCCTAACTGTACTGGACATCAGTAAACTCACAATGTACGATTTCCATTATAATTGGACAGTAAAGAAATATGGTGCAAACGTAAAATTATGCATGACAGATACTGACAGTCTGTTTTATCATATTACAACAGCAAACATCTACGAAGATATGAGAAATGATCTTGACCTATTTGATACATCAGATTATCCTGAGGAACATCCATGTTACAGTTTGAACAACAAAAAGAAACTAGGAAAATTTAAGGATGAAATGAATGGAAAACCACCAGTAGAGATCGTTGGCCTTAGAGCTAAATGTTACTCTGTTCTTAAATCAAAGGAGGAGGACTTCAAAGAAGCCTCAGACGAGAATATGGAGGAAATGATGTCAAAGCGAGTCGCTAAAGGTGTGTCTAGAGTGGTGATAAAGAAAGAATTAAAACATGAGCAATATAAACAATGTCTTTTTCATCACGTGTTAAAAACAACATCTGCTCTAAACATTAGAAGTGACCGTCACCAACTGTATACTCAGAATATTTCAAAATTGTCACTTTCACCTTACGATGATAAGCGGTACATATTAAACGATGGAGTAAACACACTGGCTTATGGACACTATAGAATTAAACGTGAACGGGAAGAGGCTAAAGATGAACAACCAATTATAAAGAGGAGAAAAATAGATGAGACAATTACGTCTAAAGAATGTTAAACTCTAAAAGACGTATCTACAACCTAAAATGGAAGAAAATAGCACTGCGTATGCAGTATCATTGTGGCGTTATATGATTGATCCACGTTGTGTTAACCCGGATTTTTATCAACCCACGTAAGGTTAACCCAGGTTCACCTATAACCCGAGTTAGCCCTATAAAAGACAAATACAAAAATATTAAACAATAAAAGACTTACAAAAAAAGTTTGTTTTAAATAGTAAATCTTTAGCTTGAAAATAGTCCGTTTTCAAAAAGTATTTGTTATAAACAATAAATGTAGGTTTTCCTAGTAATATCAAACGTGTGTCTAGCTCTGAATGTTACAATTTTATCCGCAGACTGTTTGGTGTGACGTAATTGTATGGGATGTAAGTACCTGTTTCCTAATTAATAACATTGTTGTATGTTCTTGAAGAAATTCAACATGAGCCTGTCGTTTCTATGTATGATACTACGGTAATCTGTAGTTCCATGATGTGTGTGGGCTCTGGGGTGGTCTGACGGTCCGTAACCCAGTACAGAGTGCAATCACCGTACCATCGAGGTGAGGGCGGCCCACATTTAATAAAAAAAAGCCCGACTGTTCTCTAAGGCAGCTGTAAAATGCGTAAGACCTGAGGCGGTCCTGCAGCTTGGGGCTGGATTAACCTCCGTAAGACCTTGAGTCGCAGTCCGGGCCCTCGTAAGGTACGTGTATTTGGATGTGTGGGCTCTGGAGTGACCTGACGATCCGTAACCCATGAATGGATGAAATGATAGATAAGATTGATTTCTTCAATTGCATCAACTGTGTAACCTTCCAATCACTTTCCTCAACTTGAACCACACTCTTGCGTCACCTAACCTGTCTTGCTTAGTGCTAACATAGAGTGAGAGACACGTTTATTATTGCTAGATGGGGTCTCCATACCAACAGGTTTATTTGGCCTAGGCCTGTTGGGAGCCTCGACCCGAGGTACATCACTCAACATTTCCAAAACTTAGATAAATATAAACGTTAATATGAGTGGGCCTCAAAAGTAGTGACCCCTGAGATGGTAGAGGAGGTTGACGTTCCTTCAGGGGCTTTTTAACTAACATTCTACCGGCCAATGTTCATGTATGTTTTCGTTGTGTGGTCTTGTAATTACGGATATAAAAAAGTAGCCTAGTACGTTCGTTGTTGGTTTAGCTACACATTTGTTGGATATGAGAAGCATGGAAAGAGCTTTAAAAAATCTTGTAATTAGAGTTATATAAGGAGAATCAATAAAGCCTAGACAAAGGATATATAGTACAATAATTCCTATCAAACTGGTGGATTTTTTGTGTAAAACTAAGTGTTTATGTATTTTACTATATTACACGTAACACCCGAGACAAACTTCCTGTAGAACAATCTAAACTACAGACTTATGCTAAATGGGTTCAGAACATGTGTCTACAGAACAACGGGGAAGTGAGAACTGACATGTTTCAAGGTCGCTCTCCTGAGCTGAAGCGAGTAATCAATATTATGTTCACAAGTGCTGCTTTTATTTATTATCAAGCTATGTGAAGTAGGTTCAGTATTGTTGAACCTTAAAGATTAAATATGATATGTTTGGTAAGGTCTGGTAGTTAATGGTTACATGTATAGAGAGAGAAACAATGTTTAAGATAGTACGGCTGACCACTAGTAGTGCTAATCGTAGGACCTCACTAGAGTGTCCTAGTTTGTCAGTAACAAGTGGTTCGGGTTCCACATCATCTAGTTTGTCCTAGATACGCTAAGCAAACCTTACACAAGTCAACATATAATTCTCATTTATTACTAATAATGATTTGAAACAACCTGGTAGGATGCCCTAAGCTATTACACATAACTAAATATGTAATAAAGTATATACAATTTATTCTGAAAGAAGTTTTATAAGGCCATGTATGCTACGATCGAGCAAGGCTTTGTTCTCTATACATTACATAGTCACTAACGTACCGTAGCTTAGGTACCACATGAATATAGCATTAAGTCTATATGATATATGAAATGCAGTAATGTAATTATCAATACGGTTTTTAAAAATATGGGTTAATAGAAATACAAATACAGGGTTTAGGTTAGGTTAGGTTAGGTTGATAGCTCCAGTGAGAGGGGGGAGGTGGAAGGGGGAAGGGCTGGATAGTCAGTGAGAGGGGAGAGGGGGGAGGTGGAAGGGGGAAGGGCTGGATAGTCAGTGAGAGGGGGAGAGGGGGGAGGTGGAAGGGGGGAGGGCTGGATAGTCAGTGAGAGGGGGAGAGGGGGGAGGTGGAAGGGGGGAAGGGGTGGATAGTCAGTGAGAGGGGGGGAGAGGGGAGGGGATTTGACGCAGAAGTCTTAAATTTTGACGGCAATATCGGCATTATTTCCCTACTCACTGGAATGAATACAGTGCTATGGTAGTTATTCGAGTATTGATATATGTCAATAATTCTATTTGTACACTATTTCCAGCCTTTAACTAATTGATTTCAAACATGCAAGAATTATGGAATCTTATTCTTATTTCTACAAGATTTGCCACCAAAACATTCTTATCTGCGTCTGTGGAGGCCAAAAAGAATAATCAAAGTACATATCGTCGATGAGTAAATGATAAGGAGCGGGAAATTTGACAGTTTTTACATTATCCAAAATAAAATTATTTGATTGTAACGTTAACTTATAAAATGTAATTTGAATAAATATACAGGGTCGGCAACAGTATTAATGTTAATGAAATGTATTAATTAATTTAAGAACTACTGAATAAAATGTAATTAAACTTTGTAGAAATATAAATGTCCCTATACCAAACATTTAGTCATTATTTACTTGTTTTTCGTAAAGTCAGGGGATTGCCCACGAAGAAAGTCTTAAAAATGTAAGCCTACCTCGCGTTATACCTCATTTTAAAGATAGTTCTTTGTACAATAAATACAACAGTGCAAATCTCTCAAACAGGTTAAAATTTGATGTCATATAACTAATACTTCTTATACGTCTATATATTTGTTCCCTTTTCAGGTTGTTGTTGACTGTTTACAATCGTATGAAAGACATAAAATTTATTTATTTATATATTTTGCAATGCTACAAAATAGCAACAACACCAATTACATTGCAGCATTAAGATTATAATATTTAAATGTGCACATGCAGTTCATTATCTCTCAGTCAAACAGTTCCACAATACACGCATTATTCATCATAAAAATGGCGTGTTTAGATTAACAATTTACACATCGATGAAACACCAAAAATGAAAACACAAGACTATATAATAAATATAACATGAATAAATAAATATAACTTGAACAAAAATCAATAAATACATAAATACTCAGACTTATCCTAATTTGTAACCAATAACATATTTTAAACTCTGTAATGCTGAATAACAAGCAACATTTCATAAACTATTAATCTCAATTAATATCAATTGTCAACAATCTCAACTAAAGTATTTTTAAAAGAATCAAGTGAGTTATAAAAAATGTCAAGTGAAGGTGAATTAACATTGTATAGTCTAATCATTGTATTTAAACTGGAGAAATATCCAAGGTTAGTGCGAGAGTATTTCGGAACAAATGACATAAGGCTACGGGAGTTTGGACGGGGGATGGCAAAGTCCAGTTGAGATAACAGCTTGCTATCATCGAGTACCCCACCCACTAACTTGTGAAGATAGATAAGCATGCAAATCTTGCGTCTTTTCGACAAACTTACAATATTGAAGATATTTAGTAATTCTGAATATGGAATATCTAATGTATAGTGACCAAATGCCTTATAATATAAAAACCTCAAAAACCTTTTCTGTATTGCTTCAATCATATCTATGAGATAATTAACATTAGGATTCCATATTACAGCTCCATATTCAAGTCTAGCTCTAACAAATGAAACAAAGACTGATTTAATTGCTTCCAAACTATTTAAAAAATTTCCGCATCTTCTTATAAAGCCTAATATTGAATATGACGATTTGCAAATTGAGATAATATGTTCAGTAAAACCTAATTTTGTGTCAAATAATACACCTAAATCTCTAACAGTTGATTTCCTATTTAATTTTTTTCCCCCATGTCATAATTAAATTTAATTATATTTTTGTCTGGTTTTCTGGAAAATGACATAACGACACATTTTTCAAGATTAAATTTTAAATTTGAATTGCTCCACAATACAAGTGCGTTAAGATCTTGTTGTAATTTATAGCAATCACTAAAATTGTTTATCTTCAAAAAAAGTTTCATATCATCCGCATAAAGCAGTAATTCACTGTTTTTAATATGTGTTCCCACATCATTGATCATAATTAAAAATAACAATGGACCTAAATTTGAGCCTTGTGGGACACCTGAGCCAGCTATGTATCTACTAGAGGTAAACCCTGCAAAACTAACAAACTGACTTCTCCCATGTAAACAAGTTGAAAAAGATTTCACACACTGATCATTAAGTCCATAATAATTTAGCTTACTAAGCAGACTCAAATGATTAACTCTGTCAAACGCCTTTTGAAAGTATGTATAAATAACATCAACTTGGATGTTGTTGTCAACAGCATAATTGCAATACTGCGAAAAATTTAACAAATTGGAGTTTATTAATTTATCCGGAAGAAAGCCGTGTTGACATTTACTAATGTATTTGTTAATATAACAAAACACTCTATTATAAATTATTGACTCAAATATTTTAGCAGGAGGTGATAACCGCTATAGGCCGATGATTCTCAATGTTATCACTACGACCTTTCTTGGGTATCGGTACAACCCTTGTTATCTTCCAAGCATCAGGAAAACAACATTGTTTGATTGACAGATTAAATAAATGTTTTAAGGGAGCAACAAAAAACTCAGCACAAACCTTAAAAATGTACTGTGGAATACTATCCGGTCCTAGCGACCTTTTTGATTTTAACTGTTTTATACTATTTATTACTTCATATTCCAATATTTCTGATAAAGACATTGAACTGACATGTTCCATAATAGATTAATGCTTAGCACCACAACACAATTCGTCTGGAGTCAAAGTGCAATTGATATAAACCGAGCTGAAATGAGAGGCCAGAGCCTCCGTTATCGCCTCTCCCCCTTCCACCACCGTGCCATTGTAATTCATTGTACAAGGGAAATTATCAACAACTCTTAATTTTTTTATTAATTTCCAAAATGTTTTTGGTTTTACTGTTAACTCACCCTCCACTCTACTCACATAATGCTTGTATTCCACTTTAATTAAACGCTTGGACTGCATTCTAAAATCTTTATATCGCTCCAAAAAAAAAAAAAAAAAAAAATGGAACGTTATATTTCTTATATTTTTTTTTATATATTTTTCCTTACATTTGATCAATCTCCTTAAATCATGAGAAAACCATGATGGATACTTCGATTTAAATTTAAGAGTTTGAGGTACATGCAAATTTAAAGCTGTATACAACTCATTATAAAACAATTCAATAGATTCATTCAATTTATCACACTTAAACAAATCGTGCCAATCAATACTTCCAATTTCTTTGTAAAGATTATAATAATTTACATTAGAGTAATTATAAGAAATATAACTACTTCTACTACATTCTTTAAAAATACATACAACATTAAATTCCAATATAAGAGCAGGATGATATTTACAAATGGATTAGATTCTTCATTCACCTTTAAATTAATTATATTTGACAAAACCAAATCTAATGTACGACCCTGTGCATTCAGAATATCATTATATAACTTTAAACCGTGCAATTCATTAAAAAACAATAACCTTCTACATATTTCATTGCCCATAGCTAAGTTATAATCTATACCAGTAATATGAAGATTAAAATCTCCCAGTATAATTAAATGTTCATGATTTAAACTATATGAATCCAATTTGTTAAAAAATATTTTAAATTCATTTAAACGAGAATTAGGAGGAAAATAATCCACGGCTAAAATTATATTAGGTCCCTTAGGCAACTTGATTGTTATCCATATATTATCATCACTGGTTTCTAACTCTATACTCTATTAGTTTTGAAACAATTTTTAACCGCTACTAAAACACCCCCTCCCATTGTTTTCCTGGTAATTTGTTGATTCCTATATCTTCTATAAACAATATACTCATTATTAAACAGTTCCGAATTGTAGACAGATGAATTTAACCAAGTTTCAGTCAAAGTTATTAAGTCAAACTTATTTTCTAAAAGCGCCAAACGAAAATCTGTGGTTTTAGATCTCAAGCCTCTTACATTTTGATAATAAATAGTTATATTCGATTCACCAGTATTTTTAATTTATTACTAATTGAAAACCTACAGAAAAGACCAAACACGTAATTATATATACATACACCAAAATTACAAACATAACTCATGCACTTTATCAACAATTAATCTCATAAATATATAATTAAAACACTCATTATCAATAAACCTTATCAATTTTCTGTTTCTATAGTACTAGTTTAGTTATTACCCATAGTAAATACATGCACATGAGTTATTGTTATTGTAGGTATCTGATAACTAGATAATTCTACTTTAAACAGTCTAGATCAGCTTTCTCACTAATAAGAATAGCTCGAGATCTTCCGTAGAAATACCTTCCCGGCGCTGGTAATCCAGGCATACTTGTATTGGTTTCTGACTGAAAGTGCGAGTGTCATTCCACAGAGTCCTTGTCTCCTTCGTTAATGCGAGGTTAATGTAGACCTTACTCTCACTCTGATACCCAAGTTCGACAGCTGAGAAACCATTTTTCACACGACTTTTCTCACGCATCTGTTCCATATCTAGGCGTCTACAAAACTTTAATACTATCCCTCTAGGAGCATTTGGATTTCTGACATTTGTGGACAGCCGATGAACTGCATCTATCATTTCATCTTTAAAGTCAAAACGTATCACCTTTGCAACCTTCTTGACAACATCCATAATAACCTCATTTTTTATTTCTGGAACGCCATAGATTTCCAAAGAATTACTTCGTGAATATTGTTCTGCAATCCGTACTGATTTTTGAAGATTTGTAACCTGCCCTTTTAAGCTTTTATTTTCCAAAATTAAGTTATTAATGTCTATTTCATGAGCATCTACCCTGTTTTTATTGACATTTACTATTGCCTTACATTTTTCTATTTTTTCAAAAAACATGTGCATAGTGTTGCTTATATCAGTTTTAAACTGTTTCAAGTCCTGCTTTATTTCAAGAATGTCACTACTAAAAACCCTATTGTCACTTTTAATATATGCCACTTCATTCAAGAGTAAATCAAGTTTTTGATCCACAGTAAGGTTAGAATCAGTGGAACTGTTGTTGCGAGTATTTCTCGTCAGTGGGGGCGCCATGACTCACCAAGCAGCTTCGTTATCGCGTGATCTTGACCAACATGCAGAACACCGACTCCTACACTGCCTAAATAACCTGATATTTAGGCAGTGTAATAAAAATAACTAATACATAAAAATAACTGTTATTTAAGAAAATTTGAAACAAGAAAAATTATTAAAAACCCGTTTTGACCACTTACCCTAAACATTGTTTAAGATAATTACGTATGTTTTGAGAAAATAATTAATTTGTCATATTTTTATTTTAATTATAGCTGTAAGTAATAGTTAATACTTCTTATCATTGTTCTTAAGAACTTAAGTAAATGACTAAGTTCTTTGAGAGGCTGTACTTTCTGACTGGAACATTCTATTGATTTCGGCTTTGCACTATTTTTATTTTACTAGCAAAGACATTTTGAGTGAGTTATAACTTGAGATAGGCTTACATTTAACATTTTGAAGGCTTCCTTCGTGGGCCATCCCCTGGCTATGCGAAAAACGACTAATGTCTAAATTTTTGGTATAGGGATATTTACATAACTATGAAGTTGAATTACATTTCTTTTAGTGTTTAACATATTAATGAATATACTGCAGAATGTTGCCCAACTCCGTATAATGTGGGTATTCGTGGTTGAGCTTTACATATTGGGAGAGAATGTCAACAACTCCCTCCACGACACACCAACTTGATGACAAACATCAAGCATGTACAACAAGACAGTTGCTTGTGTATTACATTGATGATGAGTGTCTGACGTGCGGTTGGGATCTAGACAAATGTTAGCATTTTTCATGTTAACCTTGACACCTTTTGTATAACTTCAATAAATTATATATTTATCTATAAATAATGAAAAGCTAAACATAATTATTTATTATTTTGTTTATTGAGTTGTTAATGGTGTGTTATTTGTTCTAAATGTCATGAATTTATATATTTATTTTCTTGTTGTTAATTAGTTTTAATATATTTAAGAATTTAAGGTGAGTTGAATCACGTTTAGAATCATATTAACTATGTTTTAGAGATTTTGTTATTATTGTTTATAATTTATTATTTGAATATTATGGTGGAGTGAAGTAGTAGTGAAATCTTAAAATATATCCAACGTTGATTGTTTACAGTATGAACTGCTTCGGTGTAATTGGTTTTGATAACTGTATTTAAGCATGTAAATAAAATAAATAAATAATTGTTCGTAGTAGTATTTTATAAAAAAGCAACATCCAAACTAACAATATTAAAAATATGTCATTTTATTTTACCAGACGACAAGATAACCTGATATGAAAATAGTAGTACATAAATTGATATCAGGTTATTAGATTACTTCTGACGTGGCTGTGAAATAAAATATTACTGTCTTGGCGACATAGTCTACTGTAAGGCAATTTGATGGAGAGCGCCTGAAAACAAACTGTGAACGCAATCTGGATACAGCTCTCAAGTTGCATCGAGAAACAAGCACGGCGTTCGTTCTATGACTGACTGCATCATTGATTAAAAGTCGTATATATTAAATGGTCTGTACCATGCATATTAACAAACCACATATACGTACCCTTGACCTTCACCCACCACAAAAATTGTGTTGTGTTTTCACAAACGAAATTTGACCAGTGTTAATTAGTGAGGGGCAATAGTACTGAAATACACGTACAATGGTACTAACCCACCCGCCCACCCATACACGTACAATGGTACTAACCCACTTGCCCACCCATACATTATAATGGTACTAACCAACCCGCCCACCCATACACGTACAATGGTAATAACTCACCCGCTAACCCATACACGTACAACGGTACTAACCCACCCACCCACCCATACAAGTACAATGGTACTTATCATTTATTATTTGAATATTATGGTGGAGTGAAGTAGTAGTGAAATCTTAAAATACACCCAACGTTGATTGTTTACAATATGAACTGTTTCGGTGTAATTGGTTTGATAACTGTATTGAAGCGTGTAAATAAAATAAATAAATAATTGTTAGTTCACCAATTCATATTTTCCTAACAATACCTCCACACAGGATCGACCCACAAGGCATTCCATGAGTAATGAATGAATTGAAAGTCCATAACATAAACGAAAGAGTGTTAAATTATTTAAACATTATTTGGGTAGACTTTTTTTTCAATTTAAATGTGTAAAACTAGTCGTTTACTTCACGTTTCTATGAAAAACAGCATCGTTATAAGTAAATCGTTTACTTGTTGATATCGACATCATCATACCTCACATGGGATTTGTCTAGGATCTGAGTCGTGCCTTACTTAAATTTTACTATCCACAGTAAATGGATCATCCTCCCTTTTTGAATCTGTTTATGAAAATGAGATAATTTCTTGGTAACGTAATAAATATTACAACAGAAAATTGACTCTGCAAATTTAACAATCTGTCCGTTGCTGGGAAACAGAATACCAGACAAAGAGGATGAACAAATGGTTGTGGTCAATCAACACCAACCAGGTTATTTGTCACATCGCCACAGCGACCAGTAGTTTACTGGTGGTTATGAGGTGGTTAATATTGCTGCAGAGTTAACTATATGGAAGCAACTGTTTGTGTTGAACACTTTCTACGTGTATATTACGTATTTTCACATATTTCACAATGACACTGTACATATGTTATTATATGAATTTAAGTTAATTCATGTAATAACATAATATGAATTAGTTTTAAAGTTTGCTCCCCCATCTTTAACATAGTATAAACAAACATATATTTGCAGCCACCCAATTGTAAGGTGCTATTACAATACCGCTGGAACTGTTTGGTTGGGCAATTGGGCCAATGTTGGTGCGAGGGCCAACAACATTGTACGTGCCTGGTGATTGTAGGAGGGTGGGAGGGCCATATACGTGTATATGTGGGTGGGTGGGTCAATACTACTGTACGTATACAATGCTGGTATAAAATTTTAAGTGTAATATGAACTGTCATATCACCTTTTGTTGTCAGACGCGTAATAAATAGTAAAGTGTATTACTGTACGATCAAGTTGGTTGAACATGTCAACAAGTTTAAAGTACATATTTTTGCACTAGCTACTGTTCATTACATAAAAATGATTGCTTTTCTTGTGATAACTATTAATAGAAGGCTTAAAATACCTAAATAGTACTTTAGTTTATATAATCAGTCATTTAATTTAATACTAAAATTAACTGGTTTTAAATAAGTTTAATATTGTTAAATTTTATAGTTATTAATATATTTATAATTGGATTGTAAATAATTTAAAATGAATAACGAAAATAATCATATATTGTTAATGTATGTTATTGCAACAAATATTGATAATTTTTTGTGCAAGAAGCGGCTGCGACATTATCCAGCCCCACACTTTCTGCTCCCAGGCTTTGAAGTCTTTAACCATGTGTAAAGGGGTAGGAAAGACGATCCAGTTACTAATTAATTGGAGGCTAACCTCACTAACTCCCCTTACTGAAGCCAAGCAAAGTATTAATGTTATATAAAGTGTTTACTTAACATTTACGAAAACCCTTTATTAAACATACACCAAACATAAAACAATGTTTGTTCGTATATACAAAAATTGTACATTTTAAAAATAAAACAATAGCAGAGCTAACTTAATTTAACTAATGGCTGTTTTCTTCGGGTCTTTATTAATCGCAGTGTCTGAACTATTGAGAATCCAATCATGATCATAAATATTTCAATATTTTGGGAATGTGGACTACTCCATTCGTAAAAAGTAAAAGCAACTCTTTTTTGTGTAAGTCTGTTAAGGTTTCATTCTACTGAAATAACAAAGACACATATTCTACTGTTTTCGCATATTTAATATATTTTTTTCTTACAGATGAAGTGACAACTTCGTTACAATATTTATGAAGAACAATATAAAATTATTATGCTCTTATCAAAAAATTCTATCTGCCAGATTTAAAAAACCAAAAAACTTAATATCAACAATTAATGTAGATTTCCCAAAACATAGTTTTGTTCTACTTCATGTTATTGGTCGGTGCTCAGTGCACGTAAGGTTACAGTTTCTGGGAAGTGAAATGTAATCTACAGGAAGAAGACAACTACTTCCGGCTAACCAACATATTCTTTCACTTTGTGGAGTTAGTGAAATAACATATATGCTATGGTATATATATATGCATGGCTGCCGCAAACAATATAGTACTTATAGAATAGTTTTCTTTCCTTTTATTATTTAAGGCAACCAGAACGATAGGGTTCTTTAAGAATAAAAGTAGACATAAGGGGGCAGTTTGAGGCTCACTTTTCTGGCCTCTGATTGGTCGAGAGCGGTCACGTGACTTGTCCAAGATGGCGGCGCAGTGGTACCAACCCCCGTGGGAATTTTCCCTCCCAAAATTTCCCTCAAATTCCTAAATTTCCCTCCAAATTCCCACATCATACTATATAAAATTCACTGTTAACCTAACTTTTTTCGTGTTATACTATATAAAATTCAATGTTTACCTTGTTATACTATATAAAATACACTCCTATCCTTTTCCCCGTTATACTATATAAAATGCAAAAAGATGGCGGTCTTTACACTATATAAAATGCTTTTGGGTATTCCTCTGTGGCTACCTTCGTACATGTCGTCTGCTGGTCTGGCGCGCATGCGTGGGAACTACCAACAGCTGTACGCTCCAGCCAGCACTCCTGCAGCGAAACATAAATATATATTATTCAAATCAGACAAAAAGTAATCAGCCCCCCGTAGTCCAGCCAGCACTCCTGCAG